>CAEGAF010167419.1:0-53696 GCA_903067075.1 Micropoecilia bifurca | reverse complement strand
CACACACACACACACACACACACACACACACACACACACACACACACACACACACACACACACACACACACACAGAGACACACACACACACACACACACACACACACACGCACACTAACCCCTGGTCAGCACACCCACAATAAAAACTGCACTCTGCTTCAGTCATTTTGTCCTTTCAGCTCCACACCTGGGAAAGACACGTCACAAGAGTTTCTTCTTTAAGACACGTCAAGGTGAGCCTCACCTTTTTGCCACTTTTTAAAACTCGAAATGTCTTTCATAACAAGAATTTGATCGAATTTAATCTGAACTGTTGTCAAATGGACCGAAGTGTAGAAGTCTGTTTGTTTAGTGAGTATTTACTGACTTTGCTGCGGTTTCTATGTGCTCAATGATCCGGCGCTGGGAGTTTTGACCTCTCCTATTCTTTATGTGATTTTTTTGTGTTTTGTATGCCCACTTTTGTTAAACTCTTTCTCAGTTTGTTAAAAAAAAAAACACTTAATAACGTGTAGAAACCAGTGATAAGGGTGTCGGCCTCAAGCTAAGAAGTTTTTCTCTGTTTTGTTTTTTATCTCTGTCATTTTTTGAATTTGTCAAGAAAACTAAAAACTAAGGTTTAGTCAAAATCTGACATAATCACAAAGCTAACCTGCAGAGTTGATAAAATCTAATTTGAAAACAAGGCATTTTTATTGACTAAAAAGACCTTTATGTTACACATTTTAACTAAAATCTGGATTTATTGCATTGTAAAGCCAGCAGTACCTCACGTAGATCTTCATTAGCTTTTTCTCGGTTGTCACATCTCACCTCCTACAAATGAATGAGATTTTATGTTACAGGCTCACTGGTACATAGTGAAGTGGAGCAAAAATATATTTAAAAAAATAGTAAAAATCGTGGTGGCGTACATTTGTATTCAGTTGCCCACAGTAAAATAAAATTATAGTATGTTTCTACCAGCTATGCTCATCCAGACATCTAGAGACTGAAATTTCTGCCCATTTTGCATTCAGAAAGGTCAGTTAGTATTGGCAAAAATGCTAAATCAGATAGGAGTTTAATGCTCTGGAAACTTAACCTCATCTGTAGGATGGTCTTGTATTTAGTTTAGAGTGGTGTAAGCCAAATCAAATTAGTTTTGATTTCATCTGACCTGAGCAGATGTATCTTCACTACATGGTTCATTGGAAAACTGATAAAATCATTAATGGAAGAGGCATTGCTGTTCTTGCCACTCTTTCTTAAAGGCCAGAGTTTTTGAGTTCCTGTCAGCAGACTGTCCCATCAGAGCTGTGGATCTCTTCAAGGTTACTTTAGCTCTCCTTGTCTCCCCACTCAGATTAAGTGGATGGCCCTTTAAGTTCTCTGTGACATATTTAACATTTTGGGATGCAGTTCTATAAACTAATGATGACTATAATGTTTTTTCCCCGATTGTTTTCTTAAAAAAAGAAAAACTGAGACAAAACAACCGTATTTATACTGAGATTAAACCACTCCATTCATTGATTATGTGAGGGAAATGAGTACAAATAAATGAATGCAAAAATAAAAAAAAAAGGCTTTTCAACTTTGTCTCAAAAGTTGGTTGAAATGATTTCAGTCTTCAAAGATTGTTTATTTTGTATCAGCGTATCATCTAAGCAGAGGTTCTGCCAAATGTAAATTGTTGTACGATAGTTTCGATTCTGTTTCCTTGAAACAACCTGACCTCCTTTCAAGTTATTATGTCACTTTTCTCAGTGCAGACATGGATCATGCAGGAATACAGTGATGATAAACTTTTATCATCACTGTATTTTTACGTAACACCAACCATTATGTGCCGCCATATTGAATAACTGTTAACAGTTTGCTGTCACCATGGGGGGAGGCTGTTTCTGGGAAGAAATGAGTCTCCGTACGTCAGCCATATCTTTTCGTACAATATCGACGGGCAATAAAACCCTTTTGCCTTAGTGTGTCGAGGACAAAACATTTATGGGTTTGTGAGTACAAAGTGTGTTTCTTTATTGGTCTTGGCGAAAGATGAAGATCTGCTTTGTATAGAAATCTGTGGCTAGTTTTAAGTGCTATGAAATCACCTTAATCAAATTAATTAAATCATGTTTGCTCTTTAGGTTCGTTCTGTTGTCCGTGGCTCCATTTCCACTCTGATCCATCCTGTGAGATCCTCCCACCCACAGAATGTTCAACTACTTTCCTTATCTAGAGTAAGAATCATCTCAATTCATCTCTACTTTGGCTTGTTTGTACAAAAAAGCAGGGATTATGTGCATAAATATCAGAATAATCATAGGCTCTTAAAGACTTATTTGACCCACTCTTATATTATCAAAGAATATATTCGTCCTTCTTTCCCTCCCCTGTAATTGATGATTGTTGTCATCATCATTTGCAAATATGAACCATACTAAACATCTGTAAACACTTCTGAGCCTTTTTTCTCTCCGTTTTGTTTGAGTTGTCTCCTGCATGTTAAAATATCCAGGTGTTTTTGGACCTGTGTGGTAAATATAAAAGCAGTTGCTGTCCTCTTGGAGACACAGACACATATTGGGCTTCTTACACTGTCAGAAAGAGTTCATTTGGGACAGTGTGCAGTGTGTGTGGTTCCCTTTGACAGTACTTCACTATTCCTTGTGAAGGCATCCATATGAACTACTGCAAGCAATATCTTCAGGATTCTGTAGCTTCTTCTCCAGAAACCTGATCAGCAGAAGAAAAAAAACCAAGTAGCCTTGGTTCAAATACAAACATGGGGGGAGAAGAGAGTTTGATAGTTTGATAATTCCCCAGTCATACTCTTCTGTTTCTTTTGCTCGCTTCTTCATCTTTCTCTCAAGGCTCTTCCTGGGCTTCCTGGGCTTTGGTCTCTGCGTCCTGTTCTGCACCAGCTTCTGCAGATCGTGCGCCCGTTTGAGAGAGGAGCAGATAGAGAGGGAAGCACAACTTGACAGGGAGCCGAGGAGCCAGATGCGCTCCATATACTTCATCCCCTTCCCTCGAAATAACTCACGGCGGGACAGTGATGAGAGCAACGAGCTAACTCCACCGAGATACAGCACCACCATCCGCCATGAGCCCCCGCCATCTTATAATGAGGTGATTCTAACAATGCATTAGTTAATGACATATTTTAACTGCAAATGCCAACTTTGTTTGATTCGTTTCCAGATTTAATTTGTAATTCTTTGCTTTTCTTTCTTTCTTTCTTTCTTCCTTTCTCTCTCATTTTTTGTTGTTGTTTCAGTTGGGATTTAAACCAGATGACCTCCCACCTCCTTACACCGAAATTCCAGACTTTTTAATCACACAACCACCAACTCATACAACCGTGGATATGGGCGATTATTGGCAACAGCCCAGGGCGGCATCTTGTGGGGGAGCGGCTCGGGCGTCCCCTGCCCCCACCAGCTCCGCCACTTCCGAGTAATCTTGTTTCTTCTCCCTCCCATCCTGCTCCCAACCGGAGGATCTGAATGTCAATGGGGGCTCAGTGCCAAACACCCACCAACGCCCCCAGTCAACAACCTCAATGTATGGGGTAGGGAGAGTTCGCTGGTAGGGCTGTTCGCCCAGGGTGCCGAACAGACTAGGACCGGCTCTGCATGGACAGAGTAAGGCAGAAGCTTCACCTTGATGATCATGGACAACCCTGTGCTGCCTTCATACAGTTTCCATTTTTGTATTTTATTTTTGTGTCATTGTGAGACATTTGCTCATTATGCTTTCAGTTTACCTTATTATTTTAAATGTATTTAATAAACTAACAGCCCAGCGCTCCGTAGGAAAACTAAACATTATAAGTATTGATGGAGTTCATAATCTTTTCAAGACTTTGTTTCAGTTTGTGCCCAATATTATGGGCTAAAGAGTGTTTCTTCCTGCAACCAAAGGCCTGTTTTCCCAAACTGACACACTTCTTGTTTTAACTGGGATGTTTTAATGATAGATTTTGAACAAAAATATGTTTTTTTTTCAGTTTGCTTGTATGTAGCAAAGACACTGTGATAAACTGAAGATTATGTCAGTTGGTTTTCATGAGTGAAATATTCATCATCAGGTTCAATTCACAAATATGTGCACAGATCATTTAAGCTGCATTTTTTGACATTGAAATTAAATGTTATCCTAGTGGTATGAAAGTGCAGCTTCAAAAGGAGATACAGTGCCTTGCTGAAAAATCTTCAACTTCTACACAACAGATGAATGGATGGATCAACACAAAGTGGTGCACAATAGTGACATGGAAATAAGAAATGAAGTATGTGACAAATAAGATTTTAAAATGGCTAGTGTGTATTTCTATTCAGTCAAGCTGAGACGACAATTTGCAGAACCATCTTTTGCTAAAATTACAGCTGCCGGACTTTCTGATTCCCAGCTTGGACTATCTGAAGACATTTTTGCCCATGTGTCTTTGGATACTCTGTGAATCTCAGTCAAACTAGTTGTAGACGGTCCAATCTGACTAATTGCAGAGATGTCCAAGTTTTTCCACATATTTTATATTAAATTTAGGTTGTGGACTTTGATTGGGCCATTCTGGCTCTATACTGTGATAAAATCCGACACGTATAAAATTTAACTACAAATTAAGAGAATTTTTGTCTCAAAAAGGGGTGGTACATGCCGTTGCCACTTGTAAAAATAGAACATTTAAGGAATTGTTGTTCTTTATAATTCTTACTTATGAACAACTTTATCCTGGACTGTCATGTACAAACCCAATATAATGTTAAAGTTTGTAGTTTAAGCTTAAGAAAATGTGAAAAAGTAAAACAAGCTGTTTCTGTGTTTAAGTTCTTTACATATTGCTTTAAGAATTGAACGGTAAAACTTAAAACATGGAAAGACGTTTACCACGGGATAAAAACATAAGTAATATTTATTGTAGCTGGTCTACTTAAATCCTCTGATGCACAGGAGGACAGATTTTTGTCTATTATAATAAATATTTCCATAAGATAACAACTGCAAATCTTTCAGTATTTCCAATGTATTTTTTCTATGTGAATAAATGATAATCATGATGTTGCCATGTAAATTCCTTACCAGCATTTAAAAATACAATGTTGTAAATGCATACACATCTTTATTTTGCTTTTGTACAATGAAATATACGTTGATATGTTTTGTATGTGCATCTTTTGTTTTACTCAGAAAAACTGCCTTTCTTTTGGAAGGTGAGTAGGTGTTACCTGGAGCGGCACCAGAACCACAACATATTGTGTGACTCAAATTCGAAATAATTTCTTAATTTCTATTTTGATTACCAGAAAAGGTCAGTAGTTTTTTTTTTGTTTGTTTGTTTTTTATTAAAGCTCTAAAATGTTAAAGGGTTTTGAACTGCAGCATAGGGTGTCTAATCACTTTTAAGCACATTTGTTATTTTAAAGAAATCATCATAATTCGGCCATTTGTCTTCAAAAGGAAGTTCACAAATCTGTAATCCAGGACCTAAAAGGTTCAGGCAAAAAAAAAAAAAAGTAAAAAAATGTGTGTTACTGAACTTCTCTTTCCAAATGTCAAGATTTCTACTTACACAAAATGTGGAGGTTGAGGTTGTTTGGTAAAAACTGGACACCAGATGGCAGTACATGCACATAAAAAAGAAAAAAGTTTAAAATTCTCTCTTTGTTAAACTCATCAGCTTTCTAAAAACACCTTTCAGGCAGTTCTTTATTTCATACCTGCCTTCCTCAACAATCCTCATTTTGAAATCTGTCACTGTGTGACGATCTTATCTCCTCATAGGTCCGTGCAGACCTCTGTATGATAAGGATAAATATAGCTTTTGCATTTAAATTGTTCTTGTGGCTGCTGTGAGTCATCCTCTGCACAGGGAACATGATCCTAGCAGGAACACGTGATCGGACCAAACCCGGCCTTGTATGGACATTTGGTTCCGTACTATTAAGCGTTTATGGCTGAAACATGTCAGAGGTTATCAAGAGGAAAATGTGATTCAGAAAGGTGATAGTATAGAGGTTGTTGGAGCAACTTGGTTGAAAATGGCATCAAAAACTTACATCATCTGACTTGTAAATTGCATTATATATTTTGATTTTGTAATCTGCTTGAATATCGGGGTTTAAAAGTCCAAATAAACCGTATACAATAATCTGTATAGTGCATTAGCAGATCGGATGAGCTAAAGAGGAGAATTTTATCTACAGCACCCTCCAGATTTATTGGGATCCCTGGGAAAGATGCATAAAATCCAGCAGGAGAACTGATGTAGGAGTAATAAAAAGTAAAAAAGTGAACAGCAGGAGAGGAATGGCAGCATTATCTCAGCCAATGCCAAACAAAACACCACAGTAGATGTAGCTACTACGGAGTAAAAAAAAAAACTTACAGAAAACATAAAGTTAACAGTTGAATTAACAGCAAATGTTGCTAATTTGAGAGTAGTGGAAGGGGAAAGTAGAAGGGTGAGGAAAAGTAATAATTTCATTCTCTAGTAGCCTAAGCCCAGCAGCATATCTACAGAGGCAGCCCAGGATAACCTAAACCCTCACAATGAGGCATGAGAGAAGCAAAGCATTGCATTAGGACTTTCACTCCACCTCCCTCTACGCCCCACCAACTACCAGGCAAACATTCCTCTGTTTTCACTATGAGCTTAATTAGAAAGGAATATGGTTTTAAAAATTTAAAAATGTCTCCACAGGAGAGGAGCCTGATAACTGCAAGGTCCATTGAATGGAAACAAGATCTTAACGTTTGCCTTCTTCCAGATTTTAATTTTTTTTACTTGTTTTTAGATATAAGAACACAAGACAACTGTTAATATGGAGACATCATGATTTTCTTTTTGTGGGGCCTGAAGTTACAGAGCATATTTTTACCTACAAAATGTTTCTCCCACTTTATTCTGACACTCTTACATGAGCTCCTTTCAGTTCCATTTCTCTCATTCTTGGTTTCTCCTTACACTCTTAATTTGTTAGCTTTATTTATAACCCCATTTTAGAGTAAATCAGCCTGCATTGATTTAACCAATTTAACCTTGTTAACATTATTTGGAGCAGCTTGCTGTAAGGTTAGGCAACTGGTTTTAAATATAAGGTAAAAAAAAGAAAAAAAGAAAAATTAGAATGAAGAAAAAGTACAATGTGTTCATACACCTTGAAATTTTCAAAATTTTGTCACATTCCAAACAGAAACTTTATTTTATGAGATAGATGGAGGAGGCATAGGTTAAAAATGTTTTACAATTAAGGTGTGCATGTGCATTAACCCCTCAGAGGTTCGCTACAAAATATTAGTGAACAAACAGAATCATGAAGACCAAAGAACAGCAGAAAGTTTAGGAATCGTTGCGAAGAAGTCTGAAGCAGCAGTTATTTATTAAATCGTACCACAACGCTTTAAATACCTCAAAAAGAGATTTTCAGTTACATAAACTGACAGACCAGGAGAGGAGAGTCAAAGAAAAAAAATAAAAGAGGCCAAAGGAAACTCTGGAGGTTCTGCAGGGATCCACAGCTCAGGTGGGAGAACAGCCGGCCCACCCCAAATTTGGTTTTTGAGCAAAAATAACAAGATCTTTGACTTGTTGGAAAAAAAAATCTATAAGACGTTACATGCAGTTTGCCACACACCCTGTAGGAGGCACTGCAAACACGTGGAAGAAAGACAAACTTCAGATTTCATTTGTAGAACATTCAGAACATCTTGCATGGTTTTCCTTCAACTTTGTGTATATACATAACAATTACATTTTCCCAAGTTTGTGGTTTTAAAGCCACAAAATCTGAGAACAATCAAGCAGGAAATTAAAAATGATGTAATGGTGTAGAATTAACATTTTAGGAACACACACGTCAAAAACAAGGTCTGAAATGAGTTTCTTCTTTAAGGTAGAGAAGTCCTGCTGAGTCCCTAACATATTCTCACTCAGATGGTCTGGACTTCACATGCTGGATCCTGGAACAGATTTAGAGGCAGAACTGAGCCTGAGGCTGAGTGGACAAACAGAAGACAGGACAATATGAAAAGGAATGAATGGGATTTATCTGTGTACGCTGTGTGCAGTTATGGAGAGGAAGAGGTCAAGAGAGTTTCTGAAAATATTCAGGGAGTATTTTTGTTTAAGTGTGTTTATCTGTACTTTGACAACTTTATCCATGGCTAGTGATATTAATACCTGGTTTTACTCCAGAAGACGACGTGCTCAGCGAGTCTTTCACTGCTGTGTGATATTTGTCTGGCTCGTATCACCAAAGGGCTGTGAGTCTTTACACTGTATGAAACGCTGTGTGTGGATGGCTACTGTGCCACTAATAAAAAAAAAAAAAAAACATTAAAATAATGAGCTATGAGTGCAGACTGGATTCATATTGTCTTGCTATTATTAAACTTCCTTGTTGATGGTAAAATATTGAGTAATAGTTGGTGCTTTACAATAGACACCGTATATTTGTACCATATTTAAATTAATATTTCCAAGACCAACACTATACAAGCTGCAAGTAAAGGAACAAATAACACAGAAAAGCAATGCTACATGACATATTCCTACTCATAGTGAGGGCTAAACTGTGTTTTTATTGATCCCAAATAAAAAAAAATATATATTATTCAAAAGTATGCACAGATTCATGCAACTCCATGATGTAAAATGTCAACGAAATACATTGAAGGTTGAGTTTGTAACATGTCAAAAAGTGAAAAGGTCCATGAAGTTTGATTGGTTATGAAAGGATGTTTAAAGATCCAAGTTTATAATGGTGGCTTTGTCCCAGGATGTGTGTCTGATTGATGTGACAGAGGAGGTGACCATGGATGGGTGTTACCTGGCAGACAACATTCCTTCTCTTTAAATTAATGACTTTTAGCCTTATGACGGCTTCAGTGCACATCCTCTCACAGGTAATCAGGCAGGTTGGTGCCTACCGTCCGCCAGAGCCATGCAGTTATTTATAGAAACTGTTTTATTTTAAATGTCCTCCAAAATGCTGATATGACAGCAGTCTTATCATTGCACTAGACTCATGCATAAATAAAAAGATAAATCACTCAGCATCGGCCCTGCCGGCACTTATGTTTTATGATTTGTCCACTGATGAACAAGACAAGATTCACGCAAATTTCTGAACTAAAGCTCTCACTGGGGAAATGTTTATATCATAATTTTGTAAATTACCATCACAAAATGATCGTAAACAGTTAAGTTTTAGAAGTACATTAAACTTATATTGCTATAGAACCTTGTATTTAATGGTTGTTAAAGCCTTTCGTTGTGCGTCTCTTCTGTTTTAGCTGTTTGAGTTCACAGCATTTAACCCTTTGGCCATGTAACCTGACAAACCTGCTGAGCTGATTCCTTTTCTCTACCCTTCATGTCCATGTGTGATCACAAGTCTGAGGTACAGGACTAAACTAAGCCTTGCTGTAATACGCAGAAAGCTTTGTAAACTTTGAATACTTTAAAAAAAGGGAAAACTTCAGATTACCTGTCAAAGCTGACATGTAGATGCTGAGTAAAATACAGCCAACAACGATGATTGATCACATCCTAGCAAAGAAAACAATCCACGTCAGCATTTTGAGGTGAACTGCAGACCGGCTACATTTGCATACTTTAAATCACACGAAAACATGTAACTGCTTCACAAATTATAAGCTATAAGAAGTGATTCTTGTTCGAATCTGCAAAGGCCAGATGTGCATTTCTGAATCAATAAGAAAGCTTGGTGCACGTTTCGAAACATTGACTGCATTTGCATAGATAACATTTTACATTTAAACAACATAAAGCAAAAAGAATAAAAGGACCAACTTTACTATAATCTTTGTAGTTGTAATAGAGAAAGCTGACAGGGCAAAAATGTCTTTTGTTCTTCAATTAGCCAGTGATCATAATGTTCATCCTGAACTAGAGCTTCAGGTTGGAATCACTGCACACAACTAATATGCATTCAATGACACCGAAGGAGAAAATTAAGCTTCCAGCCCACAGGCAAAACTGCCACCTGGCATAAATATCAAATGACTACGTCCAACAACACCTGGGAAATAAAGAATCCACAAATTTATTGCTTATCTATGCTCTCGGTAAAGATGTGTGAAATAAAACGTTCAGATAAAGTAGTCGCATAATGTCAGAGTGGAAATTCTAGCTATCAAACCTTGTTAGATTTTTGGCTCTGCCAGCATAAGATATGTGTTGATTTGGCCATAATCAGATGTTTCTCCTGCTGGTGATCAATTTTCAGCTTACTGGTCGAAAATCGGGTCTTTTTCCAGATGAGAAAGGCTTGGTGAAGCAACAGTCATCCATAAAAATTAAGGTGTAAATAAAATAAGCTTGTATTACATTAATTTTTATTAGGGATTGTTCTAATAATTGAACACCCTGGATACCTTATACTTTGATTAAAAGTCATATTTTGAATTAACTGCAATCATAATACGTTTATTTTAGGGCTTTTATGTAAAAGCCAATAAATGTGGCCAATACAAAAGTGTCTTTATTTCATGTAATAAGCATACATTCCCTGCTGCCCAAGAAGTTTCAGACAATGAATCCTCACAGCTTCTGCAGTCCAGCGGGCGACTTTTCTCTCTTTGTGTTCCCAGCATCAAACAATGCCATCTATTCTTTTTTTGCTTTATGATTTCAATCCATTCAAAACTCTGTTTGTAGTCGCACTTTCTAATTTCTCTGGAGGAATTTGCTCAGTTAATGTCTTCTCATGGTTTTGACTGAGCGTGGCAGTTTGTTTTTTTTATGATCTGGCTGACAAAACATCAAATGCAGCAGAAAACCTAAAATGCGAGCCAAAACGCGTCCCAGTCCAGTAGACCGCTCTGTCTTTCTCTCTGTGCTCTGATGGAGATCTTACATAACGCAACGTACCGTCCAAAGTGTAGGCAGGTCGTCCAGCGCTCATCCAGCCATGTTAACGCAGCGGCGGTGCGCATGCGCGCGTCTTTTTTGCTGTCGCTCTCGGCCTCCCCTCCCATCTTCCATCCCAGTCCGCCTATAGGTTCGGCGCGGAGGTATAAGGGGGAGAAAGGAGGTTTTATAAACATCCACATTGCTCTGTCTGCCTTTACTGCCCGTTTCGCTCCTTTTAGTCTTTTCGAGTTTGTTTTTTTTCCAGCAAAATGCCAAGCAAGAGGAAGAAGAACAAGCGTCGCATGAGGAGGGTGGTGAGTGCCGACTTTTTATTGTTAGCAAAACATATTTTTTTCTGGAAGAGTAGTAACATTGTGCGTTTCTGTCTTTCTATTTTCTTTTTCTCGTGAAATTTTTATTATAAGTGAATGAAAACACGAACAATGCTGACTGTTTGACGGCTTATTTTGAGGTGAAAATGGTCTTCAGGTTTAGCATAAAACTGCAGAAAGAAGGTAGAGGTGAAAAAAATAATGTACTGAACCAGAAGATAACCAAACCTAACCTAAGTAGATTTTATTTCTCAAAATCTAATATAGCCATATTCAACCATTTTGTTTAAGATGTTGAGATTACTTCTTGACATTTTCAAAGTCATGAGAGAGATTCACGTAATTCAATTATTATATATTTTTGTTTTATTTTACAACTGGACAGCACTTTCTAAAAAACACGAGGGGAAAAAAAGAGAAAAGAATAATTGCAGAAAAATCAGCAACAACCCAACACAGACAGAGCCCATGTTTTGCCTTAATATAAGTTTATACATTCCATCTCCTTTCCTATTTCTCCTGTGTCTGGGGTAGAACTATTTTTGAACGCGGAGCTCCAGGGAAATGAGTGGGTGTGGCAGAGTGCAGATCTGTGTGAGTGAGAAAGTAACACAGAAGCTCCATTTTCTTCAAGGGCAAAGGTTTACTTTGAAACCATGAACATCGTTTTACATGCAGACATTTAGCATTTTCTTTTACATTTATCATTGTTCATTGTTATGCAAATATTTACTAATTATGTAACATATTTATGTATGTTTATAATCTAACAAAAAGACTGTTGTTACCCAAAGGAAAAGTTTTTGTATATTTTATTTGTAAAATAAGCAGTGGACTGGAATCCACTCTGCTGTTAATAGCAATGTAGACAATTTTGCATCATTAATTAAAGAAACTATTAAAACACAAGCACCAGTTTTGTTAACTGCTCTTTTGGTGTCATGACATTTTACATTCCTTTTTTAATTTTGTCCTGCCTGTTATGTAACTATAAGGATATTTCTTTAACACTCAATTTAGAAGCCTTTCAAATGTCAGAATTAAACTTTTGGATTTTGTAGTAGAGATGCTCTAATCTGGCTCGTTTAGGGCAGTATAGGATTTTCCCTTTGTTGTTTTCTTGGGAACTATTACCCTTTGGTAAGAAACAAATGTGGTGCAGTTTCGTTCATAGAGATAATTCGGATTCTATTGGAAAATGAAGAAATTAGAAGATTATCCTTATGCTTCAAAGAAGTCATAACTGACTGTTAAAAAAAACCACAAAAATGTACATGCTGTTTGGTTTACACTTCATTGCTTTGGTTCGTTTAATGATTTGGAGAAAATATTTTGTTTAATTAATTGACTTTGGGTCAATTAATTGACGGTGAAACTTGTCTATGGACAAAAAGAATAACTGTTAGCTAACACTGGGACGTGTTTTTAATTGTTATCAATGTTCATTCTTTCTGTTAAGTAAAATAATAAACCACAGATGTTTTACCAGGCTTTCCAGCAGGTGAGACAACCCAGGTTAGCTCTGTTGTTGCCCAAATCCTCCATCTTTAGCTGGACTCTGCTCCTCTCTGCACCACAGGGCTGGTTTTTGTGATGTGCTGACTGTATGAACGGCCTGAAAAGGTTATGTCGGAATGTACACAAACTCGCTGGTTTTCACAGTCCACTATTGACACTTAGATAAAACTTTCTCCTTAAGTCATCTCCAGTTTATTGTTATCACTAATCACCTTAAAGAAATCAGAACCCTGGCTGATGTGTGTCTGTTTCTGTTTTCTAAATGTGGTTCTTTACAAATTGTCTTTCTCCTGTTCCCAGTCCAGCCATGTGCTGCTAAATGTCAAGCTTTGTATGGACATCAGCAACATAGGCTGTGTTTTGATGGTGGTTGGACGGACAGGACATACACACCCCCACTTTTGGCTTGCACCACAGGTCTAGCAATGCCGAGCCGGCTGTTGGCCTAACAAAAGCATTTTTGGGGAGTGATTATAACCTGATTATGAAGTGATTAGTCCCACTGTCTGGCCCGCGGGGCATCCATCAGGGCTGCTGACGCGCGCGGTTTCTCTTCCCGCTTCACCAGACCTGTCAGTACCGTTCTGATTCAACTAATTAGCTCCTATTATCTAACTAGCCTTGTTGGGTCCAGTCCCAGTTGCCCCCTCCCTCCAGAGGTCTGCCCTCCTGAAATCTCCACCAAACCCTGAGGGGGTTTTGTCCAAAGCTGAAAAATATGTTGAACCTGGCAAGTGTGGCGCATGTCTGGTATTCCTGTAGGCGCTAGAATGAGCTGCAGTTTGCCAATAGCATCAAGCTTTTTAAGGGCATTTAAAAGTAAAAACCAGTTAAAATTCCATGAGGTATTGTATCAGGCCTTATTCTTATCTGTCATTAGAAAAACCTTGCAAAAACAATACTACCACCTGGAAATGTTTTCCGTATTATTACATAACAACTGTAAATTTTAGTGGGTTTTATTGGGATTATGTGTGACAGATTTATAGTTGTTCTGTTGACAGGTTGCAGGTCCTCAGTATTTACTGTGAACCTCTTGGATGCCATTTTAATGAATGCTTTATTATTGCTTGCTGGTCACTTTAGGTGGACAGCCAGGACTTGGTATATTTGCACTCTTTCTATTTTTTCACAAATTATTGGTAAAGGCTTCAAATAATTGTTTAGAAATTGTTTTATAACCTACTCTGTTTGAAACTTGTACACATTTTCATTCCTGACCTGTCTGTTCCTTGGCGTTCATGGCTCTTTTTGATCAGTAATGTTCTCTGATTCATTCGGAGACTAAATTACTAGTTGGAGTTGTCAGAATTTTGAAAACTATGATTTTGTTTCTTTATCACAATTTTCATGTTCTTCATATTAGTTCATCACCTAAAATCCCAATGAATAAATTGGATTTTGCGGTTGTAACATGACAAAATGTGAAATAGCTTAACAGTTAGACAAGTATTTAAGGATATCTATATAGCTAAATCATTATCAAACGCATAAAAATGAATATATCTGTGCCAATAAAGATTAAAACTCATCTTGAGCATACTTGTTGGGCATTGAGTCATTTTTCTGTTTTTCCTTGTTGCAGCAAGCCCAGAGGAAAGCGCTTGAGGATAAGCATGCAGCCAATCCACCAATCAAATCCGGCTCAGGGATTGCCATTAGCGCGCCCAAAAAAGCAGCTAAAATTTCACCACCCACTCAAGAAAAGCCCCCACAGGCCATCCCCATCTCTGTCCCTGCAGTGGAGCCTCCAAAATTTGAACCACAGCCTGTTGTGAAAGAAGAAGCAGCAGAGGCCTTTGTAGTGGAGGCAGCTGCAGCAGATGATGTTGTGCTGTTGGAGCAGGTGGAATCCAGAGTGGGGGATGAAGTCGAAGGTCGAGCACATGTTGCCAAAGAAGCACCAGCTGAAGGTTTTCCTCCAGCGGAGCCGTCTACGGTTGAAGCCGATCTGGCGAAGGAGGCTGAGGTTCCTGTTTCTGAAGCAGAGCCCATCTCTGAGGTAATTAAAGCATTACTTTTTCATCTGCAAGTTCTGAAGGAATGGTCCGATTTGCACGTAACTTGGTATGAATGTAGAGCAGTTCTATTTATTTAAGTGATTCGATTTGCAAGAAACCTTTACATCTGGAGGAGACTCTCTAAGGCTGTGCTAGAGGCAGTTACTGGAGCATCCAACAGAGCATGAAGATGCATTAGACACCATTAGCAGCACCTGACAGTTTGATCAACAGTTTTTGAGTGTTGTGTGCCTGGTGGTTGGCATCAAGATGTAATCGTAGCCAAATTTTGGAACCAGTCGGGACAGACATGCATTCATACACTTTTGTCATCCTTCCTGTGTGGTGACTAGTTTGTTATTGTGACTGACTGTCAGATGCTTTGTGTTAACACACATTATGTTTCTGGTGCATTATAGTCAGGCCAGCTTTCTGTAAATGTACTTTCTTTTTGTTCTGTTTTACTTTGGCAGTTATTGTATTTTGCTTTCAAAGAGGCTTGACTTGTTTTCCTCTCAAAACTGTCTTGATCAGCAAGTCTCAAGACTTTCTGAAAGTCTTTGAAAGTTTTTCTCTGTACTTTAGCTGCTCTTTTCATTATTTTTTTGTTTCTTAATAAGATTCACTAATTAATGTCTAAATTAATATTAAAGATAAACAAACAAAACGATTACCATTCAGGTCTGTGTGACAGTAGGGTCAGCTGTCCCAGAGGGTCAGCGGAGAGCACTGGAGTTGAGCCTTTTTTCATTCAGTGTCACCGATAGGTTTAATTTATCATCCGATTAATTGATTTATCGTTTATCGCGACAGGCCTACGTGCAGCAGCAGGGTCAGTGGAGGAGGGAGGCAGATGATGGAGGCTGTGAAGCAGGGAGAACAACATGTTCCATTTAGGAAGCAGGGGGAGAATAAAGGAGAGGTTTGCAGCCTGTAGCAGTGAACTGTGTTTTCACCATTTAATATGCAGGATCAGTAACTTTAAGATGAAAATTTTTCGTGAGCGAATGAGAGACATGCATATTTTGCTTTTTGACATATAGACAAGAAAGGTGTGATGACGTTTCACTTTTAACCGCTTGCAGGAAGCGTACTCTGGAGTTATCTGTTAAATCATACCTGCAGGTTTTCTATAAAAATATAAATCACTGATGATACTAGATACAGTGAACGTTTGTGTTTCCTCTGTCATCTTGTAAAAAGGGGTTTTGCAGAGCTTAAGCATTTTGAACACAATCGTTTTTCAGTTATTTAATTTTAAATCGTAATATCCTTTGTGTTCAAAGCTGATATTTACCTCACCATGGCTGTAACTTTGTTTGAGCCATCATTTCTGTTCTGTTTTGCTGTATCGAAGCAGCCTGCACATCTTCTAACCTCTGATGTCAACAGAACTGCTGCTTGCTGATTAGATTTTATTTGCTGGACCATTTTCTGGAAACCCAGGAGATTAGTTAAATCCCTTTCCTTTCCCCATTCCGATGTTAAATTTAGGTTTCAGGAAGTAGTAGTAGTAGGATGTAGTTACTGTTGTGACTGGCAATTTTTATGTTTGACATGATGTATTTTTGAAATGGAAAAACTTTGCAAGCTTGTTGAAATTGCCACATGCAATCCTACATGGATAGGTAAACCTGTAGCAGAACTATAGTGAAACCCTTACTTCTTTCAATACAACAAAACAATCAGTTTTCTAATTGACCAGTTTGATTGGTTCCTGTCTGATCAGTTTAAGATTATTTAAAAAGCTCAAACTCAATATTAATATGCAGAAGGCAGGTGCTTCAAATACAGATGCTGCTTTGTGTCTGGACAAGCAGCACAAAGATGAATCATGAATTCAAATAATTCCCACAGACACAAATTCTTTTCAACAGATGAACTAATAAGCCACAAATCATTTTTCCAATTGCAGAGGTTTTCACAGTTTCTGCGATTTTCAAACTCCATTTACGAAAACTTTATTAATTCCAGAGGGTAATTCCAATTTGACCTATTGTTTGGACAATACAATATTGTGCGGCGCTTTAAGCTAACTCAGAGAACAAGCTTAACGCAGAAGCGGTGCAGACATAAATTGGTGAGACAAAACTGATTCTTTCTGGAAGCCGCTGAGTTTCAGGTGAGCATACGCCTCTTCTTGATTAGACGCAGCTGCTGAGTCAGGTGTTTCCATTCGCTGCTGCCCGAACGGAGCTTCTGCTTGAGCTGAACATTTTGTACCTCTTTCTCCTACCATGCTTCTGTTCGCCACTCCTCCCTCGTTTGGTCTCTCACTGCTATTCTCTATTTTCATGCATCCTTCACTCCCGTATTCGGCCACGTCATTTTTTACATCCGTCTGGAAGTTAAAAATGATTCTTCCCTCTCTTTTCAAACTTTGTCTAAAACTTACTCATGACAGTTTCAGTTTGAGACAAATTTCACAGAGGCTGCATGTGTATCTACTGTAGATCAGAACATGGCGTCCCTCTAGTTGTAGTAGCTGGAGGGAGTGTGTACTGTATGCAGCCATAGCTTTGCATGAGTGCATGTTTAGCAGCCTGTCTAAAACTGACTTAAAGATCACCTTTTCACTTTCTTACTTCCCTTTTGCTCTCTGTTTACCTATAACTTGACTTCAACATTCTAGCTGGATTTTTCTTTATCTCAACTGTAAATTCATTTTTGCTTTCTAGTCCCTTTTATTTCTGGAGAAGACCTTTACCTGCAGATTTAAATGATTTGATGAAAGCTGGTCTATAACCATGACAACTTGGAGGATGTTTCATGCAGTAAACTTGTCCTACATTTAGAAAAAGAACTGGCACAAGGTAAAGCTGAATTATTTATCATCAGAGTATGAAGGTTTTCAATATTCATGAGCATCTCTCTGTGATTGCCAGTATGGCTCAACACACTTGGCTGCACACTGGATGCCGCCCCAGTGATCATTTAGGCGACGGCTATTAGGAAATTGAAAGGCCTGGCTGGCTTCTCTTCTCATCTGGCAATTTTTAGCTACCAGCCACTTCAGTGGGTTACATTCTCCAGACTGCGATTGGAATAAAAGTTATCAAAACATCTTTTCATATTCTTGTAAAAGTGCAGAGAATTAATGAACATTTTGCTTATATTTGTTCTTTAGAGGTCGGATGGGTTTCTGCAAGTAAAAGAAAAGTTGAATCTAAGGATTTCTAATTCCCTCTTAAGCTCATTATTGATACACTTTTAGAACTTGGTTAATCAATAATACAGTTTATAAATTAACTTGCTTAATATTTTAGAGGTCTTTAAATGTAAGTTTATCGTTTGGTTTTTTATTAGCTCTGACTCGTGACTACTTCTTTTCCACTCTTGGGTTCTGTACCTTTAGCACTTTCAAGCACTCTTTACAATAACCTTTATTAGCAAACTTCAAATATCCCTATTGTTAATCCAGCTCCTATTATTGTTCATGACAACTGAGCCAGAAATATTTTTATTTTTGATCCCCAAAAGAAACTACAGTAAACTTGATTCAGAAGGATTTTTTTGTTTTCAGAGATTTCATTCAGAGGCGTTTCCGACAGACGTTTCCTAATCTGGTTTAAGGTCTTTGTATTCCTGTCATAGAGCACAATTCCTCAGATGAAGCTGCTTTTTGTAGTTTCTCGGGAGTCAGTGAGGTTTGTGTTTTAACAAAAAGCGAAATGCATCTAAAATAAAAGTCGTAGTCTTCAAATAAAAGAAGTGGTGTGATGGAGGAAGCAATTAATGAACAAATGTTTAAATTTGAGACCTAATTAAAGGTAGTTTACAGATTTAGTCTGGCCAACCCTGGGGAGCATTTAACACATCCCTAAGGTGAAGACAGCAGCAACACTTGAAGTGCAGAAAAACAACTTTATTAGTAGATCAACCCTCTCAGTAAGTTGTGCCAGAAATCTTTTAGATTTCTGCATTAAAAGTCTTAAAAATTGTACGTTACAGGATATCTAGGTCGTCATATGATGATGGAGAGTGATGAATGAGGATAACATATGCTGCAAGATTATTGAAATGGAAGAACTGAGTTGATGGCAAAGACAGTTTTAAAGATCTGACTTGAAAAATACCGAGGAGTGAAGAGAGAGAGGGAGTAACTGCTTCCAATCATCCAGTTGGTTGCGAGGTTTTCATGCAGGTTGTAGGACGTTCCTCCCCTTTTTCCAAACTGTTGCACTGATCACACACAAAGCGTCTAAAGAAAATGTTCACTGGCTGTTTGCGTTAGTGCAGAACTGTGAGCCCAAGTTTACAAGCTACGTCTGGCATGCATTTCCCGGTATGGCCACAGAAAACCTGATCAGGGTCTCACTGGGATATTTATTTTCTGTTTAATGCCTCCAGGCTGACAAAATGAAGTTTAGAAGCTTGTTTTGTTTTGGGCACAGTTTTAAAGGCCAAGTGTGTGACCTTTAAATTTGTAGACAAGAGGTAAGCTGGAGAGAATGAGGCAGTTTTGTTGAACATGCTTGTTAAGAAACACTCTTTATCTTTAGGTGTTTAGGTGTTGATTTAGGTGTTGATTTTTGACCTCTTCTTCTTCACAGGTTACAACTCCAGATGAGTCTCCAGTGGTGGCTGCTGTAGAAGCTGAAGTAAATCTGATTTAAACTTTCATTTTTATTTAAAACACTTCACCTTGCCCCTGACTGTAACTTGAATCAAGCATATGTCTTCTTGTTTTAAGCCAGAGGCAGATTAGGCAGGTGAGCGTCTGAGTGAAGCAGGTTTTGACACCTTCAAACTGACGCCAGCCTGAGGACTTTTATAACTCAGCTCCTCCTAAAGAGCCACAAATTCTGGGTTAAAACACTGTGTTCTATATTTAATATTTTATTTTTTGGCCTGATGCATTGTAAAGCAAATCTCAAATTAGACAACCCTTGTGATAGCTAAAGCCACACAAAACACTCTTTGCTGCTTCCACAGGACTTTAGAGTAAAGGTTTCAACCAGGTGCTGCCTAAAGAACCAATTTTTAAATTTATCTTCAGTATGTGTGAGGATCTTTTGTCAGTTCACTGCTCTGGAGCAAACAGGTGTGTTTTAACTCGATGCCAAGGCGGAAAGACGTTGGCAGTAACCGTAGGGAACCGATTGCTGCTGCCAATCAACATGATAGACAAGCTTCTTTTTGGGATCCAATTAGAGGACAGGGAGGGTGAGAGGGAGCCCAAACAAAATAATCAATTAAGAAATGAAGGAGAAAGAGAAGCTTAAATACTCAAGAGTTTGATTACTAACAAGTGACAGGTGACTGTGCAGCTGAGGGTGGAGACAAGAGAGGCAAGTTGAGGGAGAGAGCAGAGGAGGAGTAAGAATATCCTGGAAAGAGCTAAACACACGTCTGACAATTAAAGAATAAACTAAATGCAAAAGGATGAAAAATCGCATTGAGATCTAAACATGAGTAAATGAACAGCTAAGGAAAGACTATTCTAATGTACAGCAAGCATGACAGAAACAGAAGTAGAATAACGAAGGTAAAGCGTAAAGAAAATTGAACAACACAGCAGTAAGTCTACAACAAAATGGCTGAAAAACAAGACAAGATGTTGCATTAAAAATCTGTCTAAATAAAATCTTCAATCTGGCTCAAAGTGATCTTAATTCAGCAATCTGGCACTTTACTGTTATAAGGCTACCAATAAATCAGCATAAACAACTAGATAAGTGTTAGAAGTGCTGCTAAAAAGTCCCTATTATTATAAAAGAGCTATGAAGGTGGTGTAAATTCATTAAGTTTTGAATGCGAGTCTGTTTAGTCGGATCTTCCTGAGCACATCCTCAATTGTTGTAAGTTGTGTGTTTGTTCATTTGTGAATCTATTCATGGATTTATTCATATATGTATCCATCTTATTATAAAAGGTTAACTAAAAATGTCTTTTGTATTTTATCCAGACAGAAGACAATGAAGACACACAGACAGAGATGGATCAGGTATGTTTTTATGACCCCAGAGGTTCTGGTAGTGCAATGCAATCCACTCATCTCTATGAAGAACAGCCAGTATTCCTCGGGATGCTTTTTGTTCTCTGGATGAATGTTGCATGTTTTGCGTCGCGGTAACTTTGCAGACACAGGACGTCTGCGAGGCAGAATCTCAGAAAGATGTGACCCTGGCAGAGGAAGACACTGAGACCAAGGAGGAACTAGAAGCGTCCATCGCTGAAGAGGTAACCATACCAGAGTCGGTAAAGGAACAAGCTGAAGAACCAGCGGTAGAAGATCTCACCAGTGACCAAAGTCCTGCTGAAGTAGAACTTGCTGCAGAAAAAACCGAATCTGGTCATGGATCAGAGTTGGAGGTTGTCATAGAAACACTGGAGGCTGCAGAGCTACCTGAGGATGGGGAGGAAAAACTGGAAGACTCAGCTGCACTCGGTGTCCAGCCTGTTGCAGCCATAGAGGTTAATGATTTTATGTAAATTTCATATAATGAATTCATTGTGTAGTGTTTCTTCGTGTCACTGTAACTACTTCCTCAAAGTCGACAACAGACGTCTCTGTGTTTTGTCTGACTACATCAGGATGCTGTTGGCCCTCCGGTGGACATCCCAGCAGTAAGAGCCTTATCATTTACTCCACTTTCAGAAACAACAACATTATTAATAATTACACTTTACTAAATGCAGTTGCTCTGTTAAATTGTAACATGGCAGCCTTTTATCTCATCAGGTGCTAAATACAATCCCTGAAGCTCCTCTGGATGAAGCTGAACCTCCTGTTGTTGAGCATGCAGAGGTACAACCATGAGTTTATTAACACATGTCAAGAAATGTTAATTTGATAGTATTTATATTGTTTTTATGTCTGAGCTGCTAATTTTATGACATAGCTGAGCTTGGTTACTGACCTCCCGACTTTTAAAGACTTCAATCAGTCAATATCTGAACTAACATCTCCGTCACCTTGGCGACCGGATCCCCTTAAAGGTTGTGAGCTTGGACAACTGAGGTTTACAGCATAAGCACAAAACTTGTTGTTTTGGATAATCACATCCAAAACGAAAAAACCTGAAGAATCAAACTGCTGCATACAGACTCTAAGGATTAAAACACCTAAAACATGTTTTTGTTTATGTTATTTACTGTTGTTTTTTTTAATTCATTTTGTTCCATTCCATTTGGTAATCCATGAAATTACAATCAATTGGTTTTTGGTTGCTGTATGGTTTTGAAGATGGGAAACAATCCCGTCTTATGTTTTCCTTCTGTCCCTCAGGGAGCTGCTGACCTTCTCCTCCAACAATTAGCTGCTACTGAATCTGTGTCAACAGCGAAGGACGTTTCCACATCGCCTGTTGTGCAGCAGGTGGGATTTGTACAAAGTCCTCTTAACTTTATGCTTGTTGGTCATGAATAACTGGAATAACTTTGCAATAGTCATTCTTGACTGTTATGTTTATAAGAATATGTTGGGAAAACAGCAGTAGAGCATTTACAACCTTCTCTATTTCAGTAATTTACTATTTCAGCTGTTCATGGTCTGATTTCTGGGGAGCTTCTAATTGTTTTTTATAGTTAGATAAAAATTATAACAATAATATTAATCAGCTGGACATTTTGAGACCTGTTCTTTCTTGCTTTTCTTTTTTAAATGCATTTTTGTTTTTTTGAGATTCAGGAAGCTGAGGGAACAGGAGATACTTTTATCACCCAATCAGAATCAATGGATGCTCCTCCTGCAGATCCTGAAACAGTTTCTGCTGCTCCTGCAGGGGAGGTGGGCACTGCAACGTTTACATATGAAAACATACTAATGTTACATTTACTCCTATGGCAGCAATACTCTTAATCATTTGTTTTATAATGCCGGAAAAAAAAACTAATATTTGTTTTTTTCCACACGTAAATGTTTCATATCATCTAATAATTTTATATTGTTAGATATAAAATTGTTAGATGAGCAACAAATAAGAATGTTTTTAAAAAGAGAATTTTATTTATTAAGAAACAACAAATCTGATTAATGTGGCCTTACATACAAATACAATTTCCCCTTGTTACATTTTGAATTATCTATAACTACTTACATTTATGAGCAGCATACTGACTTGATTAATGCCAAATTAGTAGAATTGAAAATTACAGAACCAGACTTTAAACATGAAACAACTCAGAAAGCAACACATTATGCCCCAATCAAAAAAAACATGTAAGTCTCGTCACACGAGCTACAAAACAAGTTAACGTGAAATTGCATCAGCGCAATGAGACAGCAGAAACAGCAGAAAGTTCACCCCTAAAAACAAGACAGGTTTGCAGTGGCCTTATCAAGATACCGCCTTAAATCTCACGAGACACCGTGGCATGACCTGAAGCAGGGCTTAAAACCATAAAATGTGAATTAATTGAAAAAAATTGAAAAAAATTTGTTTGCTGATTGAAAACATTTAAGTGGAACAAAAACAGGACACATTTTTAAGGAGGTAAACATGAAGAATAAGTGTAAATGGTCAAGTTCTCACTCTGACCTTGGACTTTATGTGTCCTTTCTTTTCCAGATTGCTGCTGCTGCCAACCAAAAGTGTCTGGATGTTCTGTCAGAAGAAGTGAAATCCGGAGGTTGTGATGTTCCATGTCAGGGATCACTTCCTGTTGAGGCTGTGCAGCTCGGTGGAGTGGTAAATACGTTTGGGCATAATTCTGGTCCATCCTTGCTAACAGTTTACTTGAAAGCGCCACCTTCATTGGTTGCCATGGTGTCAGGAAGTGCCACTCGGTAAATTATGACACTTTTAATGCAAAGTTGCTCTAAAACCTGCCTTGGAAGTAAATTAAAAGTGCCAACTTTGAATCGTTTTCTAAATAATGACACTTTAATGCAAAGTTGGCCCTTTTAATTTACTTCCAAGGCAGGTTTTAGAGCAACTTTGCATTAAAAGTGTCATTATTTACCTAATGACACTTTATGACAACAGTCATAGACATTCATAAAGTCTCCTTCATGCTCATGACAGTCACCCTGTCAAATAAAACGTTACGAGTAATTCTAACTGATCTAATACAAAATCTAATTTAGCCTCAGCAAGTGAGGAAAAGGGTTTATGTCTTTTTAGTCTTCTGGTTTCAACTGCGTCTGTGTTTTACAGCATCCTCACCAAAATTCATTCATTCTCTGTGGTACAGGAGCTTTCAGTGGAAATAACACAGAATGGAAACATTGTTCCTGAGGTCTCCATTGAGGGTTAAAGCCAAGCCACGCCGCTCAGAAGACCTTTATCTGTGTGTAAGACTCTAAAAGTATGAAATAAATCTTTTAAAACACCTTCCTGCCTTTATTGGCAGTTATTCACTAATGATGATGCTCCTGTAACTCTTGTCTCTTTCAGATTCCCGTTGGAGGACTCAAAGCTTTCCAGGGAGTCAACCAGACCTTTTCATTTTTTAAGGCTTAAGGCAGAACAGGCAGGAAATCGAAGTGGGCATCCACACTTTGAAGTGCCTTTTCCTGTCCTGTGCTCGGCTGAAACATCAAACCAGATGTGAACATGCAGGAACGGCGTCTCTCACGACAGCAGCTGAGACCGATAAAAAAAAAAAAGCATCTTTGGTTCTTCTAAATACTTTGCTATGCAACAAAATTACACATAAATGAGTTTGACTGTAGAAGTTCAGGAGACGATGCTGAAGGCATGACAATCGAACAGAAATATTTTTGCATCTTCTGTCTCAGAATATCTTTCTCCACAGTGCATAGACTTTATGCATATCAGTAGACTTGTAGCATTGATAACTGGGTCTGTAGTTTGTTTATTGGACAGAGTTGTGTTGGGTTTTTTTGCTGTATTTTGAAGGTCACTCGTTTAGCTCACCACTCTCTTTTCAAAACATAAAGCTTCCAATAGCATTAAAACTGGGGTAACTTTTGCCTCATTCTATACTGTCAAGACAGTACAGAATGAGTGTGAAAAAAACAGTAATGTTTTCTATAGTCATGTTTCATGACGGCACATGGAGTTTTACCAAGGGTTTGGTGAAGCTCCACCTCCAACCTCAATTTTTTTTGCAGTTGTTTACAGCAGGTTCTGTGTAAACCACTGCCAAATGTGAACCAGGTCAGCAATTTAAAGCAGAACTTCACTCTGGTGAATGTCACTATTGAACTAGCTATTAGCTTTAGCTGTGAAAGCAGCTAATTTGGGTTTACACTAAGGAGAGATGGCAGAAGAATCGTCTTCTTTGGGCAATTCATCTGCTGCTCATGTCCTTTAACAGAACCGTACTTCAGACATTCACAAATCCATCTCCTTTTCTGTGTACCATTGTTCACCGTCTTAACGAAGTGCCACTGTTGATGTTACAAAGCGACATTGTAAAGAACAAGCTTTGATAATGAACAGAATATTGAATATCAAAATGAATCTCATAATTCATTCTGTACACACAGAGTAATGCATACATGATTCTGAGTGACCGATGGGCTGTCTTGACCTGTGAAATAAAAGTTCTAACTCAGTGATGCGATGTTGGCTTGCTAGCTTAACCTCAACCAACCATGTAAAAACATTGTATGGAACTTGGCGTTTTCTATTCTCATTTGAAACTTAATGTGCTGCTTTGCGTGTTTTGTCCAACCAAAGGTCACCCAGGCAAGTGTGACTAACAGATAAGATACTGATATTTGGTGACTACTGTCCCCAAACCTTCTCCCCACCAAACAAAAAAACTTACTTATCTCAAGAGAGGATAATTACACCAATACGTCATTGTTACCTGTGCAACTGGTTTACAGATTTTATTTAAATAAAAACGTGGGGTGTGAATTTGAAGGCATATTTTCATTAAAAGAAAGACACAAAACATAAATTTCCCAGATCAAAAGATTTTTGTTTTATTTCCTCTTTTTACACTTAAATTTACATTCATATTAGCATGATGTAATTTGGTACAATAAACACTGCCAGTGAGTGTTTTTTTTGTTGCTATTTTTCAGCTTTATGTTGTCAGAGTTTCAAAACAACAAAAAAACTGAATTTCAAGCATCAGTTATTTTTATTTAAGTTTGCAGACCCTTTGTTTGGGGATTTTTTTCCCCTCCATTTTCTTTTTACAAAATATTAGAAACAAAACGGAAGCAACACTTTCACCTCTGAATTTAAAGGGGAAAATGTATTTGTGACAGAAAAGGACTGAATACCCAAAAAGTATAGTTACAGATCTAGAGAAATAACAGACAAGGATATACATGTATAAAAGCACATTCATATTAACATGTGATGCTTTGGAATGAAAACAGCGGCTCACTGTGACCAAACAACAACTGTCCCATTTGAGTTCAAAACTTTCCATTCATTTGAATTTTCCCACCTGTGTCATTATTATGTATAATGAATACATTTTCCCCAAAATGCTTTCATAAACACTATAATAAATAAGAAAAAGAGGAGATTTGATTGGTCCATGAGGTAAAATTTGAATGGAAAAATAGTTGGAAAGATTTCAGGAAAAAAAAGTGATAATCAGGAAAAGAGCACAATGCTCTGTAAAGCTGCATTATTTGCCAGCACACACACAAAAAACATTCACGCAGTCCAGCCTGAGGCATATCAAGATAAACCCCCATCTGGAGTCTTTACAAAGCCACTTGATGGATGATAATATTCTTATATTTACAAAGGGGAAAAAAAGGATATTTTAACTAATAAACAGTGTAATACAAAGAGTGAGAAAACAAACACCCCACCCTGTTAAACCAGAATAGACCATCACATTTTCCTTTCAATCCTTCAATTTTCTGAACTCTAGTTTTCTGTAAACTGTGTGTCAAAGACGGGTGGAGCGTGAAAATGGACTGATGATTACAGAGGAGCTTAAAACCATGGACTGAGGTCTGTCACCAGGCACAATCACGCTGGTAGCATCTTTCCTGTCGCTGCTACAAGAAAGAAAACAAACGAAAAAAATCACTTCAATGAAGAAAACTGCTCGCTCAGACATCCCCGGTTAGGAATCCAAGACATCCACCTGCTGTTGCTTAGAGGTGTGATGGAGTTTAGCATGCAGTTTGCTACACAATGTACACTGAGAAGGTGGAAGTCAAAGAGCACTTCAAAATAAAAACAAGAAAACAGACTGCCTGACTGGATTAATGCAGGAACTCCAAAACAAGTTTGAGGGCTGCACTTTTATTACTATTATTTTTTTTAACTTTGATCTGCTGCAGCAATAACAGGTATAAAGCAGCGCAAGTAGTGTTCAGCAGGTAAATTGTCTTGACTTACTGGCTCGAGAAAATTCAAGTTGTGACCCATAACAGAGCAGCAAAGGTATTCATAGTCTTTTTCGGTTATCTCTATCAATTTCTGATTGGAAATGTTTGCATTTCTTTTTGAAGAAGCAGCAGCAGCAAGTCTCAACATCACAAATGGCATTTTACAAACTTTCAAGTCGGCTGCCATGCTTAACAATTTACAGCCGTAATCACTTTTATTCGCCAGTAAACAAGGCTGGCTGCAAATGTGCAAAGCACAAAGGAAAATTAGTACCACCAATAATCAAAATAGCTCAATTTTCTCAGAGTTGATCCCCCAAATTAAACGATATCTTTAGTTTTTGGCCCAATTGTCAGTAATTCCCTCCTCCCACTCAGGCAGTCACACAGGTAGGCAGTGAGTTTAAAAACCATCTCAATGTTTATTAAACCCTCTGTGTAAGAACAAGAATTAAACGCATTTCCATTGAAGTGAGGCAAGAAGGTCTTTTCTTGTAGCTGTAGAAACACAAGAAAGTAAAGGAGGAAGAAGGGGAATCGTAGAGAGGACACCTCTCAGAGGCTCGGCACCCTTTAAGGCCCAATGTGGGCTCAGCCCTGTCCAATCTGGCCCAGTCAAACCCCGGTTTGGTTGGGCCAAATCCAGCCCAGTGCACATCTGGTCTGGGTTAGTAGTGGTCCAGGCCGGTGTTTCAGAAAAGAGCTTTGGATCCCTGGTTCTCAAACTCTGACCAGGCGTCATTCAGTTCCATGAAGATCATCTTGGCGTACTGTTCGTACGGCTGACCGGTGGCCTGCGTGGACAGAGGCGGCGTTAGTCACCCAGCGCCACACACTGCGACGTGTGCGGGATTTTGAAGCTGTACCTTATCTGGATGGACGACCAACACAGCCTTCCTGTAGAACTTCTTGACCTGGTCGGGGGTCACGAGGTCAGCCATGCCCACGGGCTTCCAGCGCGTTTCCCCCTCCCACAACACTGTGTGCAGAGTTGAAAGCAGCGCTCGGATGTTTCGCTCCTTCCCTTCGATCCATTCCAAAATCTGGAAAGTGGAGAATAAATGACGACGTCAATAATTCAGAGGTTTGCTAGGGAACAAAAAGCGTTGGGAAAAATAAATAAATAACTGAAGTGTAAAAACACATGGCCTGAACGGACAGGAAGGGGGAAAAAAAAGCGTTGTAAGAGGAATAGAGATGGACAGCTGTTATGTGCACTACATAAATCTGGTCTCTATGCAGATAAAAGAAAGTTACGCGTTATTATTGTATTGAATGGTCAAGTCAAAGTCCACACTTGAATTGAACCAAGAAATAAACGGTAGGATTAAAGACGTGCTGGTCAGACTATGTCCATCTAATCCGACTGAATTGGAGCTACTTTGCACAGAGGAATGGAAAAACTATTAGTTTTTAGATGTGTAAAGGTTGCAGAGATGTACTGCAAAAGACAGAAAATTATAGATTCAAGAGAGCCAATTAACAACCTCTCAATATTTACAGATTTTCATTTGCAAAAGATGTTGAGAAAGTGTCTCACTATGCAGCTTTGCACCACCTTTTGTTGACCTTTAACCATAAAGATCCCACTTAAAGGGGCAGCGTTTTCCAGGCAAGTAGTGCCATTTCATAACAAAGTCAAGTTACTGCTACCTTCAGTTGTTATTAAGCTACTGTATATATAAAATCATTTAAAAGAAATTGGACGTTTGTCTCTTTAAGAAGCTCCTGCTTTTCGACACGCCGCCTTCAACATCAGTTTTCCGTTCAGCTGTTTTCAAAAAGGTCTTCAGTTCATCGGACTGAGAAATAGTTCATACAATAAGCTCTGCATGTGTGCAATTTGACCAAGTGTTTGCTGAATGCTGCTGCCGCTGGTCTGGAGGAGCTGCGTGGAAGGCGGAGCCTGGTGAGAGCAAAATGGCTGCCACAGGAATTCAAGGATTTCTCAAACCAGCATGGAAGAATCAAAGCAAAACTCCAGGAATGTTTTTGATGAGGACACAACATTATAACATGATGTAATGCTCAAAAAAGACAATTTTATATAATGCAGTCCCTTTAAACACATGTAGGGATTGGCTGTACAGTAATTTGAAAAACTTCTGAACAAGTTCAGGGAATATAAATAGTTTTGTGAACATATACAATGCTTTCGAGTTGCACATGTATTACATTCAGCTCGTTACCTGCAACTTCAGGGGATCCATGTCTTTCGCTATCTCTTGCTTTCTCATTTCAGCGATGGTCCTTGGTCCCTTTCTATCAGGCCTGGAAGCAAAACCCTGAGTGGACAGAAGCTCCTCAAAATCATCCTCTTTCACCTTTGGTTTGGGGCCTACAGTGAAACAACACCACAGATTAAGGGCTTAATCTGAAACTTATCAATGAGAAGCATTTCTGCAGCAGAAAGACCTCACATCCTTTCCCCCGGGCTTCTCTTACCAAATCCAGGCCCACGAACGCCTCTCTCCTCCCTCCCACCAATGACACTAGTGAAGTTGAGGTTGTAGTTGGGCTTAGAGGGCTGTGTGCTTGCAGGCTGAGATGCTGAAGATGCTTTCGGTGTTGATCCAGGTCCAGACATCCACGGTTTGGTCTGCGCTGCGGCCGGTCTTCCCGACTGCCAGGCCTGGGCTTGAGGCTTCGCAGACGAAGGGGTGGAGGAAGACGGAGTCTTTGTGCTGAACGAAGCCCCTGAAAAGTTACTACTTGCGGAGCCTGCAAGAAAAAGGATAGATATCATGCTTACTTTGGGAAGTGAAGAGAATCAAGTTGATGTTTTTCCACATGTTAGGGTCACTGCTTGTTAAATCAACCATGCAACACTGTAAAAAGCAAAAACTCACCTGGTAAATTGGAACCGAGGGATCCAAGGTCAGCAAAAGGATCAAAGGTCTGAGACTTGGCCTTCGACATGGACGACACACCAGCAGCTGCAAATACAGTCGGAATACGAGTCAGACTCACATTGGTAAAGCCATCAACAAACCTGATATGCCACCAAAAACAAACGCCACAAGCATCGTACAATTTGCCAAGTAATATTCCTCTACACACCTGTGTTGGTGTAGCTGGGTTTGCTTGTGCTGATGCCCGGTGTGGTTTTGGCCGCCCAGCTGTCCCAGCCACCCAGCAGGTCTGGCTGGCTGGCTGAGGACGTCATCTTAGGCCCGTCTTTCGTTAGCTTATCTGTGAAGACCAGGCGCCCCTAATTACTACCGTACCATTGATTGTGTTGACTTGATCTATTTTAATGTTCAAAAGACTGTCTGATGTGTGATTTGTACTATTTTATCCACTATTTTGTTTCACAAGAGCATCAAAAATGTCAGTATATTTGGGAATATAATTATTTTTAGTTACTATGTGCAGTTAAATGCTGTCTTGTTTGTATGATCATTTACATCGTTTTTGCAATAGTAGCACAAAATAACGATAAAATTCGAATCCACCCACATTTTGAAATCACAAATATTAGTTTATTACATGGGGGTTTTATGTCATCGACTGATACCGAGGCACCGAATTACAAAATAAAATAAAAAATAATGAGCTCAACTTTTTACATAAACTGTCTGATAAAACAAAAATAAAATGATCCACACTGTGGGAAGGAGTTCATTCATCAGTATCAGGCCCATGGCAACTTTGAGAGAGCTGCAGAGATCCACAGCTCTGGTAGGAAAATTGGTTGACATGACGACCAGCAGCAGAATTTTAACAAAACAGGTTTTATTTCCCAGTTCGTCACAGTTACTTTAGTCTTGAGCCATCACTGAAAACCTCACTAGAATGCTGACGTTTGAGGTTGTAAAGTGACAAAATGTGAAAAAAGTTAAAAACGGTGTGAAGACTCAAGCCGATTGTTGAACTCACTGAGGTTGAAGAGGCTGGTGTTGGATGCAGGGGTGGTGGTGCTGTGAGCAGAGCTGAACCCGCTGGTCGCTGAACTGTCAGAGCCCAGCAAGTCTCCAAACAGGTCGGGCCCAGAGGCTTGGCGAGAAGAGCCCACGCTGGAACCAACGCCAGAGCCGGACCCCATCCCGAACGGATCGAACGGGTCGCCCATGGCTGCAAAACATTCACGATCGGATGAACATCACGTTGAAGTTAAAGAGAGCGTTTATGGAATAATTACAGACTCCCACTCCTCACGTTTCGAGTCAGGTGTGGATCCACTGGTTGCCTCGCTGAAGAACAGATCTTCCTGCACTGCTCCTGTCTGACCAGCAGGGGGTGCAAACAAGTCATTGAGGAGATCGCTGTTGCTGGAGGCGGCTTTCAGTCCGCCCTGGTTAGAAGCGCCAGAGGAAACCGCAGACGAGGCAGGGGGCTCGGGGTCAGAGTTCAACCCCAGGAGGTCAGCGGTGTCGCTTCGAGCAGAGTCCTCGGGTGCTGGAGGGGGGTTCTGGCGGGAGGGAGGAAATTAAATCGTTGGATCTTTGACAGCACTGTCAGAGCACATTAAAATGAAGCCTTCCGTGTTATTTTAGCAAGGCAGGTCATCCACCTGGAAATCAGCATCGAACAGTTGTTCACTGAGGTCACGGGATAAAGCTTCCCCACTGGGAGCCGAGTAAGACTCCCCCTCTGACTGATCACTCAGATCCTCCTGGTCGTTCATGGATCCTCCTCCTATGCTGTCTGTGGCGTCATGAGGGCTCTGAGTGTCTGAGGGAACAAGGAAGAAATGAGAGCAAATTAAAAAAAAAAAGTTTGAAGTATCAAAATACTTTTAATTTATAGAAAAGGTTTGGTGTTTGAAGTGGTTTGCAGCTAAGACAGGAACCAAAAATCAGAGGCTTTTCCCTCTAACAAAATAAAACCGATTCAAAATATTCACATTTCAACTTCAGCAAAATATAAAAGAGTAACCTTACCTTCCCAATCTAGTGTCTGGAAGAAGTTGCTAGAGTTGGCGTCGTTGCCGACAGAAGACTCCGACTCGGCTGCGTTGGCTCCATCTGGGGTCTGAGCCGGTGGAGGCGACTCCGACTCATAAAACGCAGAGGAACCAGGCTGACGGGGAAGCTCAGGCTTACCTGTGGTCACACACCCAGTTTATAGAAATTAAACTGGTTCTAATGGATTGCATGGAAAATTCTGTGCTTCACTTCACACTATACCACTTTCGTCTGTACTTTTACTAGAACAAAAATGGTTAAAAATCCCCCCCAAAAAAGAAATTTATTTTATTGTCCTGCTAAGCAGATACTAATAGGTTATAATGTGCATGAAGAAGCAAAAAGTGACACTATTTAAACACACTGAGGAGAAGTTTTCACTTTGCAGACAAAAAACAGTTACATCTAAAAGAATTATCGTGGAAAAATGACATTGTTTTTTGACATTTCCAAAGGTGAAAGTCTGATTAATTTAGATTCATTATACCGAGATAATTATTTCAAGGCTTCATTTCTTATACTTTCTGATGATTATTGATTATTGCTAAAAGATGAGATCTCAAAATCCAATAATATTACAATAAAAGCGCTAATTATCAGGCTAATCAGCTTATTAACTCAAAACACCTGGGAATGTTTCCTGATGGATTTACACCGACATTCACACCAGGCCACTCTAGACTCTTACTTTATGCTGCATTTTGTTTTGGGAGCTGAATAGAAATCCAACCAAACATTTTCATCCTATTATTTTCCACCCACTTCTGAATCATATGTTCTTTTGTGTTCCTCCATCACAATAAAGTTTGAGGTTGTAAGGGACAAAACTATTGTCAAAGGTGTCTTATTATTTTTCTACAGAAGGTACGATAAGTAAATCGAATCCAGTACCTACCAAACTTGCTGAGGATTTCCTGCTGCTCATCACGAGATGAGAAGAGTATTTTGGGGTTGAGGCCCTTGGTCTGGAAGCTGTCCCACGGAGGGGACTTGTTGCTTGGTCTGTCTCTGGGTTCCACCTCAATGTCCAGATTAACCTGAAACAAGTCTGGGTATTTCTCCTGGATGTCACAGGCGTCCAAATCATACCTGACAGAAAAAAAATAAAATAAGTAAATAAATGACACCCTTGAGTTTTAGCTCTCCTGTAAATAGTCAGTGTCATTTGAGTAACAATATTCCAGTTTGTACTGATATTAGCAGACAGTGTACGTACTTAGCAAACTTGACAGTAGTTGCGTTTCTTGGAATAAAGCCTGTGTGAAACTGGATCTGAAACATTTTCATTGATGCCATCTGGAAAAGAGTTTTGACATCAGAAAGTCAATCTTTTGGACAGAACAGTTTTTTTAATTAGATATGAAAGTATTGATAAAATCAAAGAAACACTTTGTGCCTGTACCTTTGCCTGGAGACGCCCACCCAGTGTAGATCTAGCGTGATATATCACAACAAGTACATCTCCTTGAACTGTAGCATTGAGGGGAATCTCTGCTCTGCCATCTTCCATCTTAAAATCCCTTGGGGAGAGGAGAAAGAGAGAACAACTGAATAAAAGAGCTATGCCGCTTTATATTGGTTAAACACCAAAAAACACTACAGGTCAATCATACTTCATCCTGTCGTACTCCTGTGAAGTGGTGAGGACTCTCTCGTCTCCTACGTAGACTTCGCAGAACGGCCTGCACCCGTTGCGCTGCTTGTTGAACAACGGGACCGGTGTCATGACGATAGAGTGAATAACTACAGGCTTGCTGTGAGGGATTATGGGCTCCTCTGCCATCATGTCGCACATATACTCTATGTACCTAAAACCAAAAAGCAACATTCAACAGCACTCCATTATTTTGTGAAAAAGATACATATATATAAAAAGTCAGTATATAAAAATCAACCTAGATAAATTTCACAATTTGAGAGGAAACCAAAGCAACATTTTCTGCCCACTGGGTTTCGTACCTTTTGTGTGAGGGAGATATGCCAGGCGGGCAGCGTTTCATAGAGAACATGTAGACAGCAGCCTCAGCTGTAGTGAAGAGGCGACAGAAACACAGGAAAGAGCAAACAGCCACTGCTGACGCCGCTCGGCCGTCCTACACAGGAAAAAACAAAACAAAAACAATCAAAATGATTAAAACAGCAGCAGCTGACAGCAGTTTTACTAGTAATGCAGATCAATCACACACTTGGCATGTTTCGTCTCATGACAAGCGAGTTGTTGATGAAAGTTAAAAAAGACGAAACACATAATTGCTGCCTGAATCAGACATGCTTGCTCACTGATTGGTCTTCAGCTGCTTTGTGCAAAGTCGAAGGACGTTCATCACCAGAAATGTATTTTGGGTTTGCAAAAATATGTACCCAAACTGTAACTAGCGCAATTTTAAAGAGCTTTTATAATTAACTGATAAATTTATGAGTAGCGAGTTTTTAGGATGCAGTGATGCACAAACACAAATAATCAATGTGAACATAATCTTATAAATGATAAGTTTCATTTATTAACCTATAAAATTCTCTCCTCCATTTTTGAGCATGACTGGAGGCCTGGCTCACTCACCAGACAGTGAACTATGCAGATGTTCCTCTGGTCCTGTTTGAGCCACACATGCATGTTCTTGCAGACGCTGTAGAGACTGCGGAGGTTGGGAGCCCGGCGCACCTGCCAGTTACACTCTGAAACCTGGACACAAGGGACAAAGAGAGACAATGTTGACGTAGATGTTGAAGATGAAGTTTTTAGATGCTGTTCTACTGGCTGAAGAAATCAGCTGCATCTCATCCCCCCTGCACCAATTACGTAGGACCGTGTCTACAAACGCGCTCTTCTTTACCCTGTTGTGGAACCGTGAAGGCCTGTAGGATCGTCTAGACAGGTTGTACACGGCGTAGTGTCCGGCGTGACGGGAATCCAGAAACAGACGAACTTCTTCGATGTTGTTCTTTATCGCAGACTCCACCCCTTCCGCTGGAAAAGACATCACTACACACACACACAAATTGATCAGTAACCCCAAAAATAAAGGTTTACTTGTCTTAACATGAGACACTACAATGTGTGTTCACTTCAACTTAATCACATTTACTTAAACAACAGAATCACTTTCATAAGAACAACAAAAGAACTTGGGAAAATTATTTTATCGCAGAAACTTTATCTACCTGCTATTCTGGAGGTGATGTAAGAAATATCTAGGTCTCCTTTGGCATAGCTGAAAAACAAAAAGCAGACTTAAAAGAAGAGGCAGAGCACATCCATGTTAGAAAATACTTCAAGCAATGAAAGAAAAGGTTGCTTGACTAATGCCTGGTAAAAACACAGGCAATCAGAAGGTTTTAGTTTTATTTGTAACTAAAGGCTTACAAATAAAAATCAAGAAATGGAGACTATTCTTTTGCAACATTCAACTATCACTCTGGTTTCTAATGGCTTCTAACATATGAAAGCAGTTTGATTGGTACATTCCTCCTTCATTATAAACTGACTTTTCTAGGCACCGCAAACATTTGCCAAAACACTCAATACCACAAACAGACCAAGTGTTTTTGTTGTACGACACACCAGGCTTTAAGACACTCATACAGCATGTACAAACACACTGCAGCATATTACAAGCAATGCATCATGGTTCGGAAAGCAAAAGAATCAAAGCCATCAACTCCAGCTAAAGTAAATATTATGGGATGGCATCAGGACGGACAGCGGGATGCTGGTTAAAGACACATGAAAGGTGAAAACGTTACTCTGTAAGCAGTGAAGAAAAGCTCGTCATTACAATTGATATATTTGCTCATTCAAACTTTTAAGCATTCATTTGTGACCAACCGTTCCAATGAAAGATGTATGGACTCCGAGTTAAATCACTCTTTAAAAATAAGGGAACCATCTTTAAAGGTTTTTCAAGGGAACAGAACTGGGAGGTTAAGTGAAAATGGAATGCAATTACATTCTTTTATTACATTTGATAAACTATTAATGATAGATGGTCCTCTTGCTCATTGCTAGTTTCACTAAATTTTAACTTTCTTTTCTATAGGTCAGATGTCTGACTTTTCCCTCTTTCATTGAAAACTTGTCCTGACTTTCACAGTTCCTTCTGAATGCCAACTCTAAAAGACTTTTCAGTCCTTCGGCTGCTGTAGAGACGGGCAACAATGTAGCATTGGCTTTGTATTGTAAAAACTAATCATCATGTTAGCAATTAGTTATCCTTAATAATAACAATAAACTCTGGTTTGTTCACAAGCCTGAAAAACTGATGACACAGCAGGAACTGCCTGGTTAAGTCAATAGATGACCAATATCAGATCACTTTCATCTCGACTGGCTCCGGCTGGTTGCTGGCCATTTGGAAACTCAAAATTACAATCTTTTTTAAACACTGAACACACCACACCCAAGAATTAAAAAGTCATGCTGACAACACAGAAGCTGTCGCTGCAAGGAAGAGGCTTAAAGTGAGTCAAGATCAGTATCAGTGAAGCTTTTAAACTAAACTTGTTCAGGAAGGTTGAACAGAGTACAGTAAAGCTGCCATGTTTTGTTATTTTGAGCTTTTAACTTCTGGGAAAAACTGGATTTGGAAACAGTAACCTTTTGAAAATTTCAGTTATGGTAAGGGCTTGCATTATATAAATTTATACAGCCATAAATGCCATTTTAATAAAACTAGCTGCATTAAGCCCTATAATAAAATGTTAATAACAATTTGTCAATCTTAGAGTAACAGTAAAATCTGGTTTATAGCAACTGCTCTTACACAATGGTGTCATATCAGCAATTAAATACTCAGAGCAGGAAGGCACAAAAAAAATATTTTAAATGATGGTTTAATATCTTCTTATAAAACAAAGCTCCCTTATTTACAAAAACTATAAATGGGTGAATGGTGAGCATTGATCCAACAACGAGAAAACTTTAGGTTTTAAAGATACCATAAGGTAAACGCCCTTTAAGTTACAGCACAGAAAATATATTTTTATTTCAACCCAAATTAATACCCATCTGTTCGGCCCAGCTGAATCACTCAGTTGAATTATTGAGTGTGTGATGTTAGGATGATGAACACAGACCAGCAGAAGCTTTAGTAAAAGGTTTTGTCCTCTAGATCAAACACATGCTACGGGACACAGACGGCAACGCATGAGATGACAAACTTCACCGAGCCATATTTACCTCGGATTGCTAGGAGATGTACACAAAGTGGAACCATGAGGGATTGGGACAGAGAAAAGAAACAACATAAAATAAAAATAAACAAAAACAAACAGAAAATGGATCAAACAGATGAGGAAAAAATAACTGAAAGAAGGATCAAAGCTGTGCAACAAGAGTGAAATTTAGCCATTTGATTTTTGCCAATCCGAAATATAAAAACAAAACTTTGGACAGCTGAGCGACTAAATGTTCCTTCCTTACATGGAGAGCCAGTCAGGAAGGAAGAAGTCATTACGTCAAATGCAAAATAAACAAATGATGAGCGCTGGAGATACACACCAGCCTCCATCTCAACCCTCCAGGGACAAGAGTGTTTAGGAAATGGATAATGACAAAATAAAAAGCCAGAGTTGGTTATGGTATGAAAATGTAGAAGACAAATGCCTTAATTATGCTGCAATGCATCAGGTGATCTGATTAAACTAAAATGGATCATTTGGCCATGATGATCATTGCCAACGATGCACTAACTGACCTAAATCTGGAAATGTTTGGGCTTATTTAATGTCAGAAAGAAAGAGAAAAAAATATACAGTGTTGTCAAATATCTAGTTTTAACCATTTATATCTACAGTATACAACAAGTACATATAAAACATAGATGGATTGGTGGGCACATAGAAGAATGAGTAGGTGGTGGGATGGATGAAAGGATGCCGATAGATGGATGGATAACATTTTTAAACAATGGGATGTAGAATAAACCTGGAATTCCCTTTTTCCTCCAGAAAATAGTTTTATTTATATTTTTAATGATATAATCCCAGACAGTTCAAAAACTGTACAGATTATGCCAAGTGAGAAGGTTCACATATACATTTATCATGATAAATAATCAAATAGAAAATATAAAGACACTCATAGCAACAAAGTTGGAGCCTTACCTGGCCACTGATTGGATGACTTTAGATGATGTGTCTTTAATGTTGGTCAGAAAGCGCTCCGTTCCTCCCCTCAAGATGTCCAGGAAGCCACTTCCTGCTTGATCGGGATCATACACTCCTGGGCATCATGGGAAAGAAGAGAAGTGAATGTGCTTTTTGTAGAGTAACAGAAAACGCAGCACATGTCCATTTAACAGCACCGAGTGGGTCCAATACAGAGAAGAGGCAGAAAACGGCTTGGACAAATCTGTTGGCTTTATACTGTGATAATTCAGGTTCTTGATGTTTTTTCAGGAAGGTGCAGAAGGAGCTAATCGTCAAAGGAAAGAACAAACATGCTCTGCTTTTCAACAGATGGTTGATGGGCGGCTCAGAAATCCTCTTATTAGGCATCAAGGAGGTTGCATGTGTGTGTAAGTGTGTGTGTTTGCTGAAAAAGATAAGCTCATTACAGTAGTTTTGGCAAATGTACACAAAGAAAAACAGAATAACAGGGCTTGCATTTTCACAAAGTTCCTCCTGTAGAGAAATAGGGACATTATTTTTGCTACGGGGAATTTTTCCTTACTTATGTTTTAATTATATAAATTCAATTGCAAAAATTGATAAGATTTTCAAACTTGAAAACTGCCTTAATGGCAAAAATATATATTTTAGCATTCAAGATAAGTATAGATTTAAATACATGTAATTACACGAAAAAGGGGAAAAGCCATTCCTGTTCCATGTTGGCCTGGGTCAGTCGGAGTTTCTCAGAATGAGAAACCTTCAGTAAAAATAGCAATTTTACATAATTGCCTTGTTTACACAAAACATGGCTTAGCAACAAATATTCCTACAGTCTATAAAACAATAACAAAGATTATTATGAATGTGGTAATAACTACACATTAAGTCAGGCTATCTGCTGAGGTAGCTGACCTGCTCTCAGCAGCTCAACAGAAATGCTACTCTTAGCTTAGCAAATGTAATTTTAAGCAGAAGCAGGTTGTCAGTTTTTGCACCATGGCTTCATTTTAACAACAGGAAACATTTACAAATGACCAACTTCCTCCTAACCGTGTTTTATAGATGCCTCCTTTCAGCAAGCTGACTAGCAGCGTGCAGCAACCAGCTTCAATGTAGAAAAATAAAACTAAACTGGCAATGCCCAGTTCTGCATTTTAATATCTTGACTTGGGCTGCAACATCCATTTTGTTTTCTCGTCTATGTTTTTTGTTCATTTCCTTTAAAAAAAGTTGAGCTAAAGCTGCCAGCTTCCACGGTTCATGGAAGACGCACTGAAACGTCAACACATTCAGTAGATTACCAGGAATATTGGGACACAAAGCTGGAAACCATCACTTAAAGCCTTGGTAACCATGCTTCCTAAACATCTCCCTCTTTGCAAAGTGCTATGTAATCTGTCATTTTGTTTGCATGCAACACTGGAGATTTAGGGATATTCTGTTAGTCTGTGAACGCATAAAAACCTGTAATCTTCAGAGATCCCAACATTACTAACCAGACTTACCTGCATTGTTGTGGACACTCTGGATCTGCATGGGTGGCTGAGCTCCGTTGTTTCCGAATCCTCCGTTCTGCTCCAGCAGCTGCAGACATTCATAGCCATCATAAACTGGACGCCAACAGTAATACGTACTCAACATTGTTGAAGGAATGATGAAGATGTAAAAAAAATAAATAAATAAAAATGCTGCAAAACTGACAACCAAAACAGCTTAATAAGAAAAAGTTGAAAATGTCATGAAAAATAAGAACCCTTGCAAAGTATCAACAGAACGATGTTGAGCAAATTAAAAATGCAAGCAGTTTGAATTCACGCCGTTCTTCACTGCGAGTTGACAGAGCTGCGTTTCCATCTCTGCTCCGTTCCTTAATTGTCTCCTCTCTGCTACGTCTCAGTCTGCCGCTCCATATGTCTCCACTGAACTGCAGCGGAGAGTGGAGGAGGATCGTAATCTTCTTATGTCCAGCAGGGAAACCGTTTATTAGCCCTAAACAGAACAGCAGTCGCCAAATCCACCCCCCCCCCCCCCCCCCACACACACTCATTGGTCTGGTCTGGATTCAGGTCTTTGCATAAAATTTAGGAAGATTCAGGTGAACATTTGGTGAATTACTTTGCTGCTGGCCAAAACCAAACAATTTATTTTGCAGCAAATATTTAGTGGAGGATACTGAAGACCAATGAGGGAATTACTGCAGCTCAAAAAGTTGAAGGAATGAGTCCCAGTAAGACCTGCAGATTTCAAACTGAAATCAGCTTTCACAGTAAGTACACGGATTTGAGTTGAAAATCATAAGATTAAACTGAAATTTTAAACCGACTCTGCTGCCAGTATTAGAACTGTTTTCTGTCTGGACAACAATGCCACTAAACAAACTACAATCATTTCATGTATTTGACAAAATTCAGTGTCTGCCTGTTTGAAGCTGTGGGCGCAAGTCAAAAAGAAGCCAGAAAAGGAGCAAACTGACTCCTTTGTGCCTCCACAGAATGCGTGTGTTGCATGAGAGACTTAGTAAAAGGAACCGCATCAGCAATTTGAGAGGCACACAGCGGAAGGGGCCGTGTGACTCTCTCAGGCTTACAGACAGACGAGCAGTCTTAGCCAATCAAGACGGTTTATCAAAAAAATACACTAATTGATATGTACGTTTTACTTGAACACTCACTTCTGTAACTGGAGACTTGGGGTTGACGTTACGAGCGGCTGCGATCTCCTGCAGCTGGTTGACCAACTCTGTGATGGATAGCCTCTCATCAGGGTTCACCTTCAGCATGGAACCTAAAAAAAAGATTAAAAGGGAAATATAAAAATAGAGCAGGCAAAATTATGCTTAAAAAAAGGGAAAAAAAATAATTTCTACTCTGTAAATATTACACAGACTGAGAATAACGAACAAGTAGCAGCACATACGTATAAGGTCATGAAACACAGTGTATTTGGCATCGTTCTGTGGGACGGAGTATTTTCCATTGACTATCTGCAGTTTGGCTCCGTCCTCAAAAGGATGCTGCTTAAAACACAACAGGTAGAGGATGCACCCAAGAGCCTGCATGGGACAACAGATGGTCAAAGTGGAAATTCAGAGTTCAATTTACTTTCAAATAAAAAAGTAAAGCAAAAAAAATAAAAAGGTAAGGAGTTTCCAGATCCTGACCCAGATGTCCTGTTTCTCGTTGATGGGAAAGTTGGAGTACAGATCGATCATCTCTGGTGTTCTGTATGCTGGAGTGGTGTTTCTGGTAATCTGCAGAGGGGGAAAAAGTACAAATATTTCAAATACAGTTAGATATATAAACCAGCCATGTTGTTTTTAGATATTTTCTAATAAATTAGTAGACACTACTTTTTTTTTATCCAATTCACCAAGATTTTCTTATCGCTTGTGTACTTTTGAAAAGGATGAAGGTTTTATAAATACGTTTTTTATCTACAACACCATCATGCAAGCTGTTTGCTCTAGCATATATTTACCATCATTGGTCTGGAAACATTAGCAGACAATATTAGATTTACAATTTCTTGTCTCTGTGCATGTTTCTGTGTGGTTATGGTATTAATAGCATTAATGTAATCAAGCTGTGCTTCCTCTGGTGAATTCAATCAAACATTTCTGGTTCCTATTTTACACCAACATGTCATTACTAGAGTTCTAGTATAAATGGACCTGGATTCAGTGAGATAAATGGAGGCTTTACCTAATTCAAGTTTGTTTTTACTTACATAGGAAATATGTATTGAAATCTGTCACTTTGTTACATTAAGTTATTAAAATATAGTTCTGCAGAAATGGTCTTGTTTTTTTTGTTTGTTTCTTGGGGGAAGAAAAATAGGATTGTACATGGCTGCTTAATATGATTAACACATATATGTTAACGCATAATATTGTTATTTATTAATTATTGCTCCTTCAGAAAGGCCAAAAAATACAGAAATAAAGCAGACTGCATTAGTGCACCCCAGTATAAATGAGATTTTCCTCATTGCGTTGTGTTATTGAAAAAAAACTTGCAAGAGGAAAAATGTAAATCACACATATATAGTGATGTTTTTAAGAATTCAAACTAGTTCAGTAAGTAATGAGGTTCAACCTGATAGCAGCACAATACTTGGTAAACATAAAATGATTCCTATGAAACAAAAATTGGAGGAATTTTTTCCTTCAGTGGGCAGTTTAGTCACATTATGTGAGCAGAACCTTCGACAACTTAAAGAGAAAAAGAAAACAGGAGCAGGTTGAAGAAATGAGGAGGAACAGAACATCAGTAACTCCTGCTTGTATCCAACGGGTCGGTGTTTCTTTTTTAATTAGAGAAGTGTGTGTCCGTGTGTGTGTGTGTGTGTGTGTGTGTGTGTGTGTGTGTGTGTGTGTGTGTGTGTGTGTGTGTGTGTGTGTGTACCTCATCCTCCACCATGGACCTCTTCTGTGCAGACCAGCTGTAGTCGGGATAATGTGACACTGTGGTGGCGCTGCCAAAGTCGCACAGCTTGATGGTGCCCTGGTTACTAATCAAGAGGTTCTCGATCTGCAACACATCAGAGGTCATCTCATTCAGCTCCACCGCACAGCAACAGGCTCATCATTCTACACCCGTTTAAAGGATCATTCTTCAGAGCCGACCCACCTTAAGGTCTCTGTGGATGACCGGAGGTTTCTGTTTGTGCATGTGCTGCACGGCTCGACACGCCTGGTAGAAGATTTTCAGCACAGTGTCACACGACATGGGCGCTCGCTGCTCCACGCGCTTTATGAAGTCCACCAGCTGGCCTGAGGCACAGCAAACATATTTATATGAATGACGATTTCCCATTTTGAACCAAGCCGTTTATTAACACCAACGATTCAGAGAAATGTTAAAATCTTTCTCAAAATGAATGCAGTTTAACGAAGGAAATACGTTCAATATTTATTTTACACGATGAACAGAAAATGGGGAGGAATCTACCACAATGTTTTGAATTTGACTAAAATCTGAGCTATGTAGAATCAAGGTGTTTTATTAATGTGCTTTTTATTGATTTAACTTTTTTTACATACTTACAGTTGCAGTAAGTCTGCAGATTACTGTGATTGAAAATAGCTTACAAGACAATCACTGTGCTTGATACAGTACAGAAATTAATGTTGCACATTTCTAACATGCTGTAGTTTCTTTATTATTAATTTGGCAAAAGACAAGTTTTAGTAAACAAGGATTTGACTTTATGCAAGTATTGCAGCAAATTTAGTTTATTTTGACTTCTTTTGTACATTTTAACCCAATCATATTGGATGCAAATCTCTGCATTGTTCATTATGAAAAAAAGGCAACTGAATATTAATGCACACTCTTTGTTTAAAGAGGAAGGTGCGGACTAATAAAGTTGTAAAAACTGCTGAATAAAAACCAGGGCATTTGTAACAGAAGAAAAGGAAGCAGAACAGGAAGTGAAAAAGCCACAAAAAAGGGAGACTTTCATCACCAGTTCCTTCAGAGTTCCTGAGAAAGTGCAGCGTCTCCCGAATTAACACAACTACGTTGGATGGATGAGTAACCCGGACCCGACATGACGAGGCAGACAGAGGAAGATGTACCAACACTTAGGAAAAGGCCTGTGTGCAGAAGTGGGAGTCGGTATTTACCTTTGCACAACTCGGTGAGGATCAGAAACTCTGCCTGCCCGGTGTCCGACTCCTCCTTACTGATTGATGCAGCTGAGCAGAACTGAACCATGTTTGGATGACCCGATAACTTTTTCTAGAAGACGCCAGAGGAATAGAGAATAAACAGAGCTGTGACATCAGGCTTGCTCTCAGATTTGACTTTTTAAACTGTTGAAGCTGAACCTTTAAGCACACTGCACAAACAGACGAGTTTATTTCTTCCAGGCCTGACATTAAATCAGACTAAACTTCCCTTGTTTTAAGTCAGTCAGCATCACCAAAAACACACTTTTGGTTAAATGCCAGTGAGAGTTTTAGACTTTAATGGTCTTCAAATTCAGAACTTTGTAAATTGTTTCTTAATTTTTTGTAGCCTTTTTTTTTATCTGTATACTTTGGGTCAAACATTTTGGATGTCAATAAGATTAATCCAATAGTTTGTCAAAATTTTAGTCCATTTTTCCGACAGAATTTGTGTAACGAGTCAGGTCTGTAGGCCACATTTCTCACAAACACCTTTATAATTCTGAGGAAAAAAAAGATCTATGGAACTGAAATGAGGGCTTTGTAATCACAACCATTCACACCTACATTGGCAGGGTGGAAATTCAACTTCCTGGCTGATGTTGTAAGATGTTGCTTCAAAGAAACACCTCCACAAATTGCTGCGCTTCCCTCCCTATACCACCCAGTTGGGATAGAGCTCTGAAGAATGCAAGCTTCCCTCTTTTATTTCTCCAAATGTGACAGCAGTCAGTGTGGCCACACAGCTCTGATTTCATCACACCACAGGACATGACTCTGAAGGCTACGGTCTCTGTCCCTGAGAACATTTAAAACTAAGCTTTATTCGTTTCCCTGTGGAGAATTATACTCTTCTACAGCCAGCAGCTTCACAAAGGGTTTCCTTTTGTTCTGGACTTGATACACACATTTCACCACAAAACACACTCATCTCTGAGGCACAAAGCTTGTCTTGTGAATGGCATGATGGCTGGACTTTCCCTTGCTGTTTATACTTGTAGTTGTTTTAACATGGCACATTCAGACAGCTGGACGTCAGACCCAAAGATGGACCAGATTTGGAGGGGTCCTCGGAAAGGTTCTCTTTCTGATTTTTTTAAATATTTTTACAGAAAGTCACATGAGGAAGTTTGTATGTGAGCTGATGCCTTAAAATATATACACAGCTGGGTCTCCATTTGGCTCAAATGTTAACCAATAACCTGCTGGTTACATTATCCTCACACATGAAAGAAAGAAATAAATCACCTAGATTTACCACCAACTACTATTAATACTGTTATTTGACTCTTGAATTGCAAATGTAGCGCCTGGCTTTGCCTATAAAATAAGCAGATAATTCTGTACAACCAGTTTGCAAACCCAAGGTTTGTTCCACAAACCTCAAACATGTGGATTTGATTTTAACTTGGCTGTTTCACATGGAAACATCTGCTCCCTACTGAGGAAGACATTTCCAATGTAATCTTAAAAGAAATAGAGTATTGTCAATCATACCATGAAGCAGACTTCCTGTATAATTTCCTTGTTCTTTTCCTCTTCATTGGACAGCAGCCTCTGAAACAAGAACATGCAAAAAAATAAATAAAATCATTTGTAGCAATACTTTTCAGAAAGTGCAGACACAAACTTTTGTTATATATGAGTATCTTTTCGAAATCCCAACATCTAAGGCATGGTTTTGCTACATCTAGATAGAAAACACAAATAAAGTAATGCTAACCATAGTAGGAGAGCTGGATGCCACTGTAAAACGTTTAACAAATTAATTATGCAATAATTTTGTCTTTGTTTTGAAATAAGAGTGAAAACCTGTTTAACTACATACAGTGCTGTGTATCGTAATCCTCTCACACACACACCTTAGCGTCACCACAGCTCCAGATATAAACAGCTGAAGATCATTTGAGCTTCCAGGATCAACCGCTGAGAGATTTACAAAATCGCTGATTTCAAATCGACCACAAAATCTCTCACTGCTCCAGCAGACATTACAACTTGTATTGACATAAGTATTAAAAGTGTGTTGCAAAATGCTCAAGCAGTGGGCTAAAACTTTGAAGTTGACATTTTTCCCCCTTATGAACACTTCAAAAGAAAGTTTCAACATTCTCATGAGAGGAGCAATAAGAGTGTCTACAGATTTAACAGAATATAATATGAAAAAGAAGTTTAACTCCTCAACTCTCTTTAACATCTTGAAAAGCAGGTGAAGCTTTTTTAAATATCCAAGGGATTTAAAAGTGGAAAAAGTTCAAAACAGAAAGGAAAACATGTACTAAAAAGTGAGTTATTTTTCCCTAAGGAGCCGATCATCATCTCATCTCCAGAGAAACAACTGAAGATCTTAAAAGCTGACATCAGCAGGTGAGAGCCTTACAGAATCACTGATTCCAAACAATTATTTCTATGTACATGCTAGCGATATTTAGAAACAAATCAGTTTGAAATATTCAGTCTTGAAGACAACTCGCCTTACCTTCAGAGCATAGTCCTTTCCACCGCTCATGTCCTGGGCTTCATACACAAAAGCAAATCCACCTAGAAGAGAAGAAAAAAAATAAGTAAAATTATAAAGAGATAATAGCATATTTACATTTTACTGTAGCATTCTTAGGCAAATAACTTACATCTAGAATGGTTTGCGTATTGTAACTATAATGTGTGATGCAATCAAATATAATAATGTCCAAAAATAAACTGTAGTAAGTTTAACTTGCTCTGACTTGGTTATTCCCAGAGTTAAAATGGTGACAGACCAAAGAAGAAAACTTGTCCAGCACAGTGTTTCTACACAGTTGATTCCACAGTGGACCGAGTTCAGCTCCTTGCAGTTCATGATCAGAAAAAGTACTCAGAACTTCAGCTAACGATCCTCCCACAAACACTAGTCTAGAACAGAACAACCACAGTCTTATCTGTAGATTGTCGAATTGCCTCACCAGACTAGTTTGAAACAGTAAAATTGCTGAATTGCACCAGCTTAATTCTTAAACCTCAAGTGCCTACGATAAGGCCTGCTAAAACTAAATAAACTCAGTTTGGAGCGGTTAGCTCTAAGCTGGAGGCTGTATTCAAACAGCAAGAAGAATCATGTTTTACTAATTATAATCGGTCTGCTGCCAATGGATACAGCAGGACAGGATGCCGTTATGTGTTGCATGGAATAAGTCTGCGGGACATTTAGACTTCAGCAACAAGAAAAAAACTTGTGTGTTTGAATTCATTTTAGTGCATGTTGGAAGGCTGATGGGATTCAACAAAAATCAATAGTTTGCATTGAAACAAAAAACAAAAATAAATCATAAAAAATTACTTCTAACTGAAATTACTACCATTTTTTTGTTAAATTTGTTTTTAAATGACCTAATTTAATAAACATCATAATTAGAATTGTTTAATTTAACAAAGAACTGTTAAATTCCTATTCCAAACGTAAAAGTCAGTACTGATGGAAGACAAAATAATTAAAAAATCTCAATAATCCAAAACGCGTGAGGCGTACGGTCACCATAGCGATGAGTAAATCAACAACCTGCCTTGAGTTCCTCAGCAGAAAAAAAGCTAAAAGAACAGCTGCCCGTCTCTAATCTTTAACGATTTATTTGCCCAGGGATGGCTGCTCAGGTGTGTGTAAGACGGATTCATTATCCCAGTCCTGATTCAGTGACCTTGTTTGGGATTCAACCCAGTAACCCGATAGTCACACAGACTTCTTTCACATGAGCAGGACAGAACAAGCTCATTCGATTTCTGAGCTCAGGTCTAGCAATGCGTTCAAATGTAGTTGATAGTTGGCACAAAGAGCAACAGACATTTATTTTTTATTTTTTCCAATTTGTTAGTAGCAGGAATGAAAGTGGGAATGCAGGCCTGAACAACAGAAGGCAGAAATTTTGGAAAATCTAGTTTTGCTTTTTTCCCCCATTTAAGCTGCAAGACTTCTCTGTTCACAGATCTTTTGAAATTAATTTAAATCTTTTGTAGATTTGTAAATAAATAAATGTATAGGTGAAATAAAAAAAACCCATCTGGTTGGAGCCATTTATTGTATAAGCATCCAAAGATCTTGGTGCAGAGTAACAAAGAAACCTTTCAGGCAGCAGGTGAGTCTGAAAGGGGAGGGGGACTTTTAATGTAAAACGATCTCCACTTCAACCAGTTTAACCTGTGATGGGCCGTCCAGGACCGGCTCAGTTAAGGCTGGACTGTCTGATAACATTAGCACAACATTGTTGTCATGTAACTGTCAGATACATTGACTGATACTAGTGTTTTATTGGTGTCTATGTTGCCGTATGAACATGCTAAATAACTTTATTCTGTTTTTTTTTCAGCAAAATTAGTTTTATTCTACTATAATTAAACTGGGACCAATTCATCTTGAGAAAGCATGAGAAGGATTAACAGACTATTAACTTCTTACATTACAGGCGAGGATACAAATAGTTGTCCAAAAAGAAAAATCAAAAATACATATTTGTTCAAGTAAATCAGTCATTTATTGCTTCACACTGGAAGGTGCATATTCCAATGCATTGAAGCAATGTATTTAGTTCTATTTGCACTTTGCCTCAACTGCGTTCAGGAAGGTGATAGGCAAGTTAGTGGAATCAAAGTATGCCAAAGCTTTTAAAAAGGCATGGGTTCAAAACCGCAGCATGTTTTGCATTGTAGCTTCATTCCTATGAAGGACATGCCAGAGAAAGTGCTGCAGTCTAGTTTTGCACACTCTTGTTGAGCTGACTGGGGGAAAAAAAGGCTGCAATACTTTCACCTCACTTACAAAAAAAATGACAAATATGACTGGAAATATTACCAACAGGGAAGACAACTCCAAAAACTAAATGTGAGCCAGCATTTAATTTTATTAACAAAACGCTGCTTATAAACAACAGTTGGCAAAATTCACCTTACAAACTGCTGTTTAAAAGCATTTTCCCATTTGGCAGTTAATATTAGCTTCTTACATTTCTATCAATCTTAAAAAGTCAAGAGTGGTAAGAAAAAAATTGTATGCTCATAAAAACATCTTTCGAAATTGTAAAAAACATTTGTTTAGACCAAAACACTTATCTCCACGCTTCCATATCTCTCCTATCTTACGTCTACATATTAAAAAGGGGATAAAACGAATCTGTGCTATGAGAAACGGAAAAAATATATTAGAGATGAATAAAATAAAAAGGTTTTTTCTGGGGTTTAACCCCTGTTTCAAATGCAACCCAACAGTCGCTGTCGGTATTTAAGGTTAGGCGAGATAATCCACCTAATATCGGAAATTGCTTTAGTTATTTGAGCAAATCCAATAATCAGGAAGCTGCCAAACCTGGTGTTGGTATCTGTGTTACTTTATTGCTGCCACATCTACACATAAAGTGTGTTGCCAAAACATGTAAAAAATAGCTGTCAAGGTCCATGACTCGAAGTTATCCAGGGACATTCAAGACACGAAAACGCACAAATCAAACAAAAACGCGTTTTTCCTTCGATATCCGCATTTCAAACAATTAATTAAGCAAAGTTGATCGAAACCAAATAATCTCCTGGTGTTTGCTAGGCGAGTCGCGGCGCTTCATTTGCTAACCAGCTCAACTGACGTTGTTAGCTCGACAGCTAGCTTCAGCTACCTAGCATGGCTGTTTACAAGCCGTGGCAGTCGCGTCCGTGGCCGTGGAGGCGACGTCTCACCTTCTGCGATGACCCGTTGTATCCTCAGCTTCATGTCACCGAGCTCAACGACCTGTCCGACGAAGTCATTCTGGTCCCGGCTGGCCCCTCCGGACGAGCCGGGCCCGGCTAAGAAATCCAGTGCCGACTGAAACAAGGACATTTTTTTTTATTTTTTATCCGGCGTCCGTCTTCTGGCCGCCCCTTCAACAGGAAATGAGCGTCCGAAATCCGTGCTGGCTCAACAGAAACGCTCTCCGGCGGCCTGTTCAGTTAGTGAAAGGTGCTAAACCGAGGCGATACAAGTCCTTCTTCTAAAGCAGACATCCTCTTCCTGCTGCTAAACTGACGAAGCGGCCATCATATCGGCGCCGACTGCTTCCGCGAAGAGGGAAGATGACGTCAAACACGAGTCGATCACGTGACTTAAAACCCTGAGCCCGCGTGGTGTCAGGTGCTTCGTTTAAATTAAAATCTTAATAGCTAATAAATAAACAAACAAAAATTACAAATTGTAAATGTGATTAAAATAATTTCAGAACACAATGGAGAAAAATAAATAATCAGACAGTTAAAGGTGTTTTGGAGACCCGCAAAATTCAGTTAACAAATAAATGTATTTATTAATTGAGGTGTGTTCTCAATAAGAAACGTATATTTAAGTGTTTAAATATCCGTGCCGCAGATATGTATTTCTAGTATTTTAATCAATCAATCAATCAATCAATCAAATTTTATTTGTATAGCACATTTCAGCAGCAAGGCATTTCAAGGTGCTTTACACAATTTAAAATAAAAATAAAAACAGAAAGAGACAGAGATTTTGAAAAAGATTTAAAAAGATAAAAACATTATTAAAGTAAAAATAAAAACATGTAAAAACATCGATCCACATGAGGACTTGCCCTCATCGGGTTTCCTCGAACGGAGTTTTAGCAGAGCGACATCATACAATGATTCTCAAACCTCTGAGATGTTGTATCCGACAAGGATTATTCAACCTAAGACATTAAAACCAACTGATAAACAAGAAATATTTTTCAGTATGGTTTTACTTCTTCTTACCAGGGAACAGTTTTTAGATGTTTTCTTGGTAGTGCTGCAGTCCATTATCAATCAGAGATAATGAACAATTCAGTTAAAGATTATGATAAAACAACAATGAGCAACCGATTGAACCAACATTAAAATCCATTGTTAATCCAACGACTTTGCCACACTGTCGAAGAATCTGTGTGAAGTACACAAAACACACTGTGTGTCAAATGTGTCAAACTTTTATTTGACACATTTTGGTTTGCTATGTCGAATTAGTTCTGTGTTGTGTTACGTTCTGCTTGGTGATTGTTTGGTTTTCTGCTGCCAGTTAAATATATTTAGGATACATTTGGATTTAAACGTACCACACAATATAATGTACAATGCTGCCATCTAGAGGATGGATACGGTACAACCTCACTCTCCGTTTCGGTGTGTTGCTAAAGTCGTGGTTTCCTCCAGGGGGCAGCATTGAGAAAGTAATGACAACCCTTCTGTTGAGGATGTGTCAAAAGGTTTGTAATGCAGGAATCTTGATGAGAGAATACCTGTGTTACTGGTATGATACAGCTTTACCCAGACAAACAATAAACTGTGCTGTACTGTTGTGTACTATTTATGGAGTACATACAGGTGGAGTAAACCATACAGGTGGAGTAAACCATACAGGTGGAGTAAACCATACAGGTGGAGTAAACCATACAAGTGGAGTAAACTACACAGGTGGAGTACACCATACAGGTGGAGTAAACTATACAGGTGGAGTAAACCATACAGGTGGAATACACCATACAGGTGGAGTAAACCATACAGGTGGAGTAAACCATACAGGTGGAGTAAACTATACAGGTGGAGTAAACTATACAGGTGGAGTACACCATACAGGTGGAGTAAACCATACAGGTGGAGTAAACCATACAGGTGGAGTAAACAAAAACATCCCAAAAGATTTAAAAGAGTAAGACAAACTCCTCACAAAGAACTACATGAATGTATTAATGCATTTGGTTATGTTGTGGACTCAATGGACCCAATAGACCTCGTTTTCCTCAATAAGTGTATGACACTCTAAGAATGCAGAGAGCCACAGTTTGATTAGAAGAATCTGTTGATAATTGCACACACATGCATGGCCTAGATAAAAGAGTGGCAAGAAGAAAACTACCGGTAATAGAAGCATCATCCATTCAAGAACTTTCCAAAAGTTTTGAAGGGAACAAAGTGGAAGAAGTTGGTCAGATGAGAAGAAAATTGACATCTTTGGCCTACAAAATGTTATGTGTGTTAGAAAACCAATATGCATCATCATGAACACATTGGAAGATGGTGGTGAAAACATTATGATGTTCCAGAGTGGTCAGAACAGGTGGTTGCAAAATATGCTATGGTTTTCTTAGGCAAGCAAACCAATTCCTAAAACAAAACCTGTTGGACATTGGAAAAGACTGGAAAGGAAAAGACTGGATTGGAAAATTGAGAGTAGAAACATGTGACCAGAAGTTTGGTTTAGATCAAAGCAGAAGAATTCAAAGTCTTACAACATTTCAGTCATTTCTTTTCACTTCCTATAGGAACAATGCACATGTCGAGGCTCGTGTGCTATACAGACAAAGCCATCAGTTGTTTAGGAGTTTACGAGCGAAGCAACGTTTGGATAAAACATTATGCAACTCTTAAAAACCTGATTATTGGGATCAAATAAACAACAGGCATTGAGGAGGGTATTTTGTTCCGCTTTCTGATTGGTCACATCCCTAAGCTCATCTGATAGACAAGCTGCAGTTCAAACTCTTTCAGCTTCTCTTTGAGCGCAGACAGCAGTTTAACGCTGGAGTTACGCCTCCAACGCATAGAGCGATCTGTCGGCTGATGTGGGACCAGCTTGCTAAGGACCAATCAAAGACCCGGAGAAGTTTCCCGCGCGCACACCAACATCATCACCTCTGCGCGTTCACGTGCGGGTGACGTTCAAGATCTCTACAGCAAGCGGCCTTTCCTGTTCAAGGAAGAGTAAACAAGTCTTTGGTACAAAGGCAACCGACTGGCGTGTTTAATCTGCTCTAATTTGGGAAAGTATAAAATTATGTGGACGTTTTGGTACTTTTATAATAACACTATTAAAAAACTTTAATTAATCACATTCTTAAAAAATGACAAATCTGGGCAGATAAAACGTCCAAATCTTTTCTACAGCATTTGAAATCAATACTTAAAGCAGATAATGTATATTCTAATTTACTAAATATGATTTTACATTAGAACTATCGACTTCCAGTTACCACGTAGCATAACTGGAAAAGTAAATAAAATTTTAAAAAAAATTGAACAATGAAACTTATTCACAAACCAGAAGTGTGCATTTTCGATTAAAACCTGCTTGGTTGTCATTGAGTAAAGTGACTTGAAGTGGATGAAGTAGTGAGACGTTTTTAGGTAAGAATGACTAGCAGCTAGAAGAAACCTCAACAAAATAATAGTACAAAAACATATACATCTTAAACTAGAATTTCATGACACTTCAATTTAGTTTAAGTCAATTTAGTAGTTTCCCCTGCACTGTGCATTTTAATTTCATTTTAATCACTCAAGAAATATTTATCAGTATGGTTTTACTTCTTCTTACCAGGGAACAGTTTTTAGATGTTTTCTTGATATCTGCTAGTGCTGCAGTCTATTATCAATCAGAGATAATGAACACTTCAGTTAAAGATTATGATAAAACTACAATGAGCAGCCAATTGAACCAAAATTAAAATCCATTGTTAATCCAACGACTTTGTCACACTGTCGAAAAACCTGTGTGAAGTACACAAAACACACTTAGAGAAAGTTTTATTTGACACATTTTGTTTTGCTATGTCAAATTAGTTCTGTGTTGTAATATTATTTGATGTGATGCAGCAATGTGAGTGGATTAGAGATCATTTTATTTGGCCAGATTCAAATCTTCTGCATAGCAACTGTTACTGTTCATCTTTCACCTTTTCTCATTATGTAAAATTACGGAAGCGCATTGCTGTCACGCAGGAAAAAAAAAATTCGAGCGCTATCACGTTATAACGTGATATGCATCTTGTTAAAACGTGATACATATCACGTTAAAACGTGATAGTATCACGTTAAAACGTGTTACGTATCACGTTAAAACGTGTTACGTATCACGTTAAAACGTGGCTGTCACGCAGGAAAAAAAAAATTCGAGCGCTATCACGTTATAAGGTGATATGTATCTTGTTAAAACATGATACATATCACGTTAAAACGTGATAGTATCACGTTAAAACGTGTTACGTATCACGTTAAAACGTGATACGTAACACGTTAAAACGTGATACGTAACACGTTAAAACGTGATACGTAACACG
>CAEGAF010167411.1:0-11409 GCA_903067075.1 Micropoecilia bifurca | reverse complement strand
GGCCTGATTGCTGGTTTGTAGTTGTAGTAACTGAAGCTGCGCATTGACTCTGGTTCGTTCCTCTTTCGGTCCAAAGATAATAACTTCAGTTTTGTTTCTGTTCAGCTGGAGAAGGTTTTGACACATCCACACATTGATCTGTTCTAAGCATCTGTTCAGTGATTGGATGGGTTTAGAGTCACCTGGTGACATCGTGATGTAGATCTGTGTATCATCCGCATAATTGTGGTAGCTGATCTTATTTCCTGTTATAACGTCAGCCAGTGTGGCTGGCTGTCGATCAGTGCCTCCAAACCCAAGGCCTTGATCTTGGATTTGGACCCAGACAGTCGATAAAGACTCTCTGGGTTAGGATAGCAGTAATGTTTTACTTTTCTTGGGATCTTGTTCATGAATGGGAAAAATGGAGCGGGAGATTGATAAGCAGATTTGTGCAGCATCTGCAGTGAAGCCAGGCACTGTACCGGTCTGTCGTGGTGAAAAGAGAGCTAGATCAAAAGGCGAAGCTCTTGATTTATGCTCCTACTCTTCTCATATGGCCATACTGAAGTTTGGGTCACAATCAAAAGAACGAGATTGAGGCTACAAGTGACTGAAATTGGCTTTCTCTGTAGGGTATCTGGACTACAGAGTTTACGGAGAAAATCTGGACTTTCCCTGAGTCCTTTCGGTCATCTGAAAGGGACTCAGAGTACAGCTACTGCTTCTCCTTGTTGAGAGGAGCCAGCTGGAGCATCTAGTTAATATACTTCCTGGATGCCTCCCTCCTGGTGGGAACTCCCACCAGAAAAACTAGAGGAAAATCCAGAACACACTGGAGGGACTATGTTTTCTGGCTGGTCTGGGAATGCCTTGGCCACTTGGCTAAGGCATTCCCAGACCACTTGGCCACTTGGGCCAGAGGAGCTGGCCCAAGTGGCTGGGGAGAAAGAAGTCTGGATCTCCCTACTTAGGCTGTTACCCTGCGACCCGTCCCCGAATAAGCATAAGGAAGATGGATGGATGGAACCTTTGTACTCAGCGAAAGAACTGTTAACAAATTGTCTTCCTAATAGGCTGTCAAAGTGTCAAAAATCCAATTCGGTAATAGATTTTTGCTTGGCTCCTCTGAAAGTGCTGAGAGACTGGACCAAAACATAGTGAAAACGCAATAAATGTACAAAGGAAAACATAGTCCTTAGAAATGATTTTTGCAAACATATTTTAACATGTTTGTGATTGTTTTATCTAAAGTCCTTCCTTCTACCCCTCTAAATGTGACCCCTCCATAATCCCATGTTGGATCGTGATGTTCTTTAAGAAACAGCCACAGTTGACAACCGAGTGTTGACATCACCAGCTGCTCACATAAATTATGACCTCTTAGTGGTCTGAAAGGGCCGTGTAGCGAACAGCAGACTTCCCTCAGACCCACCCAGGCTGGGTCACATCATCCATGCAGCCAGGCCACATTGCTAAGCCCAAACCTCCACCCCCTCAAGCACAGGCAAGAGCTCATTCCATTGTTCTCAAGAGTGAGAGATTCCACATACACAAGAAGCCCTGAGTGTGCTGTGAGCCAGATGTGTGTATAAAATATGTGTTCCTATTGTTTTTACCACAAAGGTTCTAATGAACTGGAATTCACATATTGCCTGAAAATGAAAATCATTAAATCGTCTTTTTTCAAAAGTCTGACATTTGTAATATAGGAGTTATATTACATTGCTATAATATTCATTACATATTCAGTGACGTGAATTACATATTCACTTCAAAGAATATGCATTCCTAGAATAGCATCTCAGCCACCAAAAGAAGATAAGGTTCATCGCATCTTGTGCGTCTGATGTTCTTTTTTCCAATGATGCCCAATCGGAAAGTGGGAGTTTTCTTCTTTAGAATGGAAAAGTCCAACTGTACAGATGGGAATGACTTTTTTTGTCTGAGGTCCACCTTGGAAATGAAATTGATATCAGCAGAAAAGAAGTGTAGAGCAAACAAATTACGTTTTTTGGCATTTGTTTTATATTAAATTTATAGAGCTACTCAGAGCTTTTAGTGTATTATATTACATTGTTATGTGGGGCAAATTAGAGGCAGTGGGATAGTCAGTAATAAACTGAAAACAACTTACAAATGTAACCGGATGACTGTCTTAAACCCTGACAGGAAAACCCATGTTATTTAATTCATAAATGACTTTTAATAAGACAGATGTGTGGAGTTTTTGTTTTGTATTTTTAGACTGCTTACTGTCTTTATTCAGCTGGGAAATTAGCTTTAGAGAAAATCAATAAAACAAGATCGTCACAAGAAGAATGTTACAGTTTGAAGCACAAATCTTTGAAGAAACCTGTGAACAGGAGACAACTTCGCAATCTGCGATTTGAAGATTTTGCGACAAGAGTCAATATGTTCCATACTGAAATATTCATACACCAATTTTTTTAAAAATTGACCTATTTGACCTTTACATCATGTTTCATGTTATCCCCTCATCAGAAGAAACCTGGAGTGTTTCCTCGATTCTTTTATTCATGTTTCATTCCCGTGGTCTGGGCATTTCCACGTTGCAGCGCCGCCTTCGAGCTGCATTTGGACACTTCATCCCCACTCAGCTCCTTCAGACTAGCCAGCATCAATTAGCAACATGGAACATCTGCTGTGCTCAGTGTAGGAGCTACTTCTCAGTGCAATGCTGGTAAAAAACTTTCTTAAAGAGTTAATAGAGGAGCCATGTTGTGATGACTTCTTGAAGGTGGAGCTTAAGAAGAGTTTTTAAAGACACAGATACCCAACCTCAAGGTATGAATTACAAAGTCAAATTTCTTTTAAGTCACATTTGAGATGTGCAGCATTTTTATAACAACTGAGGTTCACTTTAAATCTAACTCAATTGTTTGAGATTAATCTATCAGCTGTAGCGCAGCTGCTACAAATGGAGCTTATGTTGGCCTCTATTTTGCTCCATCTGCAGAATTGTCACATGCGACAATGCGACAATTCTTTGCTCTGGTTCTATTCTCTTGCGTCCTGTGGAAACATCCTTGACAAATTCACAGAATTTCTACCAACCGGGCTTCTGGAAAGCCACTGAGGGGGAACGAGAACTCCAGCGAAATGATTCAGGTCTCGGTGGAAGTGAGGGAAGTGAAGGCAGTAAACAAGCTTTAGTCACAGAGCTGAGGAAGTGTTTGTTACCAGCACACAAGAATGGATGGATCAAGAGTTCAATGGCAATGGTATTTTTAGAAACAGGAAGCCTGCAATGCATCCACAGCTCCGATTTCCATCATCAGATGGTGTTGTGATTGAGAAACAACAAAATGCAAAGTACAGCCCGAATCCTCCAAATTCTTAAATCGGCACTTTTCTGCTTCCTCCCTGCAATAAAACAGGAAATATGTGCCATCAAACTTTATGGGATACTAAACCATCTGTCATGCAGCTGCAAGGAGAAACAAGCAAAAACGTAGAGGTACAAAGCATATAACTGTTCTGCACAAAAAAAAAGTAAAAAAAAAAAAGAGCATGACGGTTTCATAATTGTTGTTTCCAAGAATCACAGAAACCAGACTCCTATCTGGAATCAAGCTCTGTCTATGAATATAGAAAGCCTTACGGTCACACACAGCTGCACAAGTGCTTTTGATCAGGTCACATGTCCACAGCCGTACCAGCCTCTCTACGGATCGAACTCGACAAACGACGGCACGAAAGTATAGATATAGAACTTTTCCTGTGGGACTTCCTAATTGTACTCGTTTGCCTTCTGGACACGGAACAGACAGTAACCCGCCCTGCTTTGTCTGGAAACAATATTCATTAGAGCGAGAAATATTTGTCTGAGGTCAGACGAGGAAATTCCTCCCTCAATTAGATATGTGGGAAAAGCAACAAAGTAATTTGTTCTTTAGGAAAGAAAATGGGGGTAAAAGAAGAAAAAAGGGGGAGTGGAGGCTGCAAAAGAAAGTCAAAATGTTTTCAAATCAACACGTCTTTATTTACAGTATTATTACTTCAGTAGGAACAAAATCTCTTGGTAGTTTAAATACTGTTATAAAAACAACAAAAATGGTTGCTTTAAGAAAATGACCTGACTAAACAAGGTGAGCTTGATTAAATACGGAAATATAACAATTTTATATTGTATATTTTCACAGGAAGACAATGAGAAAGAGTCAACACTGCCAGTAAGAAAGTAAAACACGAATCAAAGACATGCTAACATTAAGTAACCTAATACTAACATTAGGTTACTAATGCTAACATCAAGTAACCTAACATTAAGTAAGCTAATTTTAGCATAAGCATAATGTTAAGGTTACTTAATGTAACCTAATGGACTTATGTTCGACTAAGCACATATCAATGAATTGTTTTAGGGTCTAAGCTCCTTTGGAGAATTTTAAACTGGCACTTGCTAAAGGAAGCAGGTGTTCCCTTTTCCGGAAACCGGTCAAAAAAAAAGTTGGTGTTGTAAAGGACAAAAATCACAAAAGATTTATTTCACTACTTGAAATTGTCACACGTGGTTCATTTTCGTACTAGAAAATTACACTTTTTCTTTTTGGCTTCATGAGAAAGGGGAAAAACCAAACCAATGTTTACCACAGCCAGATTCTCCAAACAGCTGCTGGGTGAAAGTATTACATGTGACTTGGGTTGAAGTCACAGACTCGAGTGTCAAATTCTGTAATGTAAAATTCGGACTTTGAAACCTTAATCTAAACTCAGCTGACTTCAAATTCATCATGGCTGCTGCACATACAAACATTCTAAAATGTGCCAGAATAACCTTTTCATTGGCTTCATTAAACCATTTTACAACAAAACTGTCCCCATATTTTAAAAAAGAAAGAGAAATTCACTGTGTTGCTAACAGTAGTAATTCTTGTCACAGTACAACAATCGGCAAACCCTCAAGGGATTTGGAGTCGGAACCAAAACCAAGCTTTAGCATTCCCAGTTTAAAATACCTAGGTTACTCCAAGATATGGAATATAAGCATCTTGGGTTAAATGCAGAAAAACAGTTAATGTGGCAGATTGTGCCTCAAACAGTTTGTGCCTTGAAACAGTTTAAATCAGACGTTATGCTTTTCACTGCAAGACAGTGTGTTCATAGCTCCCTATCAATAAACTTTACAAATATCACATCACGTGCCTCAACATGCTGCGTTGATAATCAAACACACACTCGTTTCTCCAGCATTTAGAATTGTGTACATAAAGAAAAATACAATTAAGCCAAATCAAATGCATGAGATGCAAACAGTGAGCAGAAGCCAAAGGAGTGAAACATCAAAAAAACTTCAGCAACATCTTAAGTTTAGCTTTATGCAACTATTCATATATAAATGCCACATAGATTGACATGAGAAAATCCACTTGGTTGCCATTTTCTTTGTTTCAACATTTCAACTTTGCACTATTCTCCCACAGAAATAGTAGACAGTATAGTTTCTTGGCCCTGATTTGACTCCTTTCTTCCTCAATGTTTTCAACACTAAGAGCTGATACTCCAAAAGTCAAGTCTGGTGAAATGTGTAAAGAAGACAATCCAACTTTGTTTTTAACTTTGTTTTTTTCTGCATGTCCATTTATAAATAACAAAAAAAAATCATTTGAATGTCGGCTCTTGTTTCTTCAAATAAGGGCTTTCCGATCTGAATATGTCAGAGTAGCTCTTGCCATTCATGTGCTCGGTGTGGCTCTCGATGCTGTAGCAGCGATGGACTTCGGTGAGCGACGACGCCACGTAGTACGCCGAACGGAAGAACTCAGGGTTGGCAAACGTGCCAGCGGACTGCATCCGCAGAAGATTCCACTGTCTCCTGAGAACAGTCTGGACCTGGACAGAGGGGAGAAGAACGCATGCTGTTCACAGTTGGTCTCGTTTGACTCAGTGCAAAACAAGATAACTGAAATTGTAACACATGGTGGAAACCTGGCAAAGCAAGTTTTCATGGAAACTGATTTACTCTATGGCACATTATGTTCAAGACATTTGTAACCAGTAAAAACATATTTTTCATTTTCCTATTTCAAAGCAGAGATTCCTTTTTACAGAAGTGATCATTTATGCTTTGATCTGCCGAATTATTATTTCTTCAGATTTTACCGGCTACAATTAGTATAACTTAATAAAGTTGCTGGCTAGAGTTATGCTAACTCTAGTCAGCAATAAAGTAAATTAAAGAAATTTGAAATAATTTTGAATTTGGGATTAGTGATTGTGGACAAATATACTAAGTTAATGGCGTTGGGTATTAGTTTAGTACACACAGAAATGAAGGGTATAATAAAATTTTTCAAATGAAAATGACGTGGAAAAACATTATGGGTAGAAGAAAGGAAAGAACAGTGGTTTTATAAAATTTATAAAATTGGAGAAATAAGAACAGAAATGAACAGGAGAAAAGAGATAATTATTTCACTACTTGGTATTGAACACACTGGACTAAATAGTACATTATTTTTCGTAGGGAAACATCAGACAGGGAATTGTTATTGTGTGGAAGATGAGACAATAAAACATTACAGGAATCAGCAGGTTCAGAAAAATAATTAAGAAGCTAAGTATTTTGAAAATGAAATTGCTGATTTATTGCAGAAATATTCAGAAAGCAGATGACATTGTGATAAATTTAAATTTTTTTTAACAGTGCAAGTTGTTTTTTTTCTTTTTCTTTTCTTTTTGTCAAGGATCTACAATCCTTAACATTTAGTGGCGGCAGTGCAAACCTACCGTTTTTTCCAATTACTAATGGAAAATCAAGAAGAAGCTGCTAAACTGTTTAGCGTGAGAATCTAGTATAAAAACATGCCTTGTAATGTTATCTAGTTTCCCACCGGTTTTGACTGAGAGCCACCATGGTGTTGTCTTCATCATGTCGCATTAAGGTCGGCGACCATATCATATGTATTTTTGCTTAGGTTTTTATTCTGTTTAGAACATTGCTGTTGAATGGTTGCATTTATCTGAATTATTTAATTGTTCATTTGATCGTCTTTATTGAGTTGTGGGTAAAATTTCATTTTTTAAAAAAAAATTATTTTGCAATTTACAAAAATTGGACTGATGTCAAAGAAGAAGAAGCCATCTACAGAAACCTAATTTATGGATTAATAGAAATTAAATGTTGAATTTCAGTTTCACATCATTGTATTGAAATTTTATTCACAATTTGTTTAGTGTCCCAACTTTTTTGGAATCTGGTTTGTAAACCTCTTACCATTTCCAGTAAAAACCTGATTGATCCAACTAAAAAGCCTGCAGAACGTGCCATGCTTACTGATGTGTTTTTGATTGCTAACAGGTGCACGACGGGAGAAAGAAGAAGAATTAAATATCAAGGAGGATAAAAATGAAGGAGAGAGACATGAGGCTGGTTCAGCTACTGAGGTATTAAGTAGCCAAAATGTTCTGTGTACAAGGTAGGGCTGTGTGTGTGAGATTGACAGCTAGCATGCAGTCACTGTAATGACATTGAATTGACAATGACTCAAAATTGACAATGTCAGAAAAAAAGACCAAAGAAAGAAAAACAGACAAGCAGTTAGAAAAATGAATACAGGTGAAATACCTGGAGAGCCATCTTCTCCAAGCACAGGCAAAAGCATCAGAAATTACTATGAAACTTTACTTTTTTCAGCCGAACTTAAAACCTGCATAATAACAGTAGGCTATTTAAGATTTTAAAAGTTTGCAGAGTGGTTAGGTTAGGTTTAATTAGAACGGAATTAATTGTAGCGCATAAATTGGAAAAGCATAAAAATAGTAAATAGAAAGTATGTTTTGGAGTTAAGGTCACTACTCACTTCCCCATTGAAGAAGCAGAATATCGTAGAAACCAAGAGACCCTGAATGTCAATCGAAAGATTAGATTAAAATAAGACTAGATGATATCAAGTCACACTTCATGAAATAAGGTGTAGAACAAGCTAGTGCATTCTTTCAGTGCTGACCTGGTAATGCATGAGGATGTTCATGATGTATAAGTAAATCTCTGAGATCCAGTGGTCGTGGGGTTTGTACGCCAGCAGGACGTACTGGATGCCCAGCAGGGGGATGAGGATGAGGGTGGCCCTCACCGCCCTCATGTACAGGCTGGATTCAGCCTGATGCGTGACGCGCAGTTTGGTGATGATGACCCGAATGATGTTCAGAAGGAAGAAGAAATTCACCTGTCAACGAGGAAATTCACATATGATATTAGCAATGGATCAAGAGTGTAACACAGAGACGGATTTTAGCTTCAAGTACCTGCTTAGACTATCATAATAGTAGAGTGGTGTGTTTCAGGATTTCCTGCTTTTTTATGTTTGTCACATGTTTGTTTCAGAATATCAAGCTACTTTAGATATTAGTCAAGTAAACACAAAATACACTTTTGAAATGAAGGAGCTTATTATTAATGGTTAGAAAACATCTGAACCTACAAGGGCCAGGGCGACTGATCCCAACCCCGATCCCAATATTGTGGTTTTGAGGGATTTATTTAAAAAAAAAAAACAAATACAAAGGCACACTCTTGTTTGTACAGAAAACCTTTGAACTAAGTTACTGTAGCACATTTTAGTACCACACAAAAAGTGCTACAGTAATCTTTTTGTGGTACTATGAGATTTTCTGCCTCATATTGTACAGGGTTTCCCCCAGTATAAGCCTGGTGGGCCACCAGACTTTACTTGTTCCCTCAACAGTCTAAGCATTACTGATGTAATTAAGTATTTTTAAAATGTTTGCATTTTTAAGACTTTATACTTGGTGTTCATAATTATGAAGAGATATTTTCAAATTTCAACTCAAAAACATAACGAGCCGCTCGATGAATGACTGCCCTAGTGGTAAACTACCGGGCTTAGGAAGTTTTCTGGGGGAAACTTTGCTGTACTGTCATGACATAGTGACACTTTTAAGAAATATGTAAAACACTTATGCTTTATAAACGTTACATATTGCATCTTTAAAGCTTTTTACACATCAGAAAAAAATCTTAATCATCCTTAAGGAACAAAAAAAAGCCTTCTTTTACCGAAACATTTGGTTTATCAAATATAAAACACTCACCACTAACGCGGCGCAGATGGGAGCATGGATAATGTACAGCAGGGACGTAGCCGAACTGACCCAGCATCTGCAAACACACCGAACGGACGGCCTGTTAACAAAACACTCTATATAACACTTGATGCTTAAGCACAAATCAGAAACACTCACTTGTCGTTGTAGTAGCAGGTGCGTGCGATTGAATATATAACAGCCGGCACAAGGGGGAAACCTGTGGGACATTTGAACTTTAGCAACTTTGACATGCAGTTTTATTTATATTTTTTGAAGCAAAGGTCTTCTTTACTAACCCCATCCAAGAAGATAATACCACATGAGATGTTGTTTCTCGGCGAACACCGCCACGACAATCAGAGTGTGTAGGTAAATGCCCTCACACAGCATCCAGAAGTAGTTGCAGCTCATGATGTACATTTGAATGAACGCGAGAATCTTGCAGCTGCTCTGTACAGGAAAAGACCAGAGACTCGATCACCGTTCTGCGCTTTGACAAACAAAAGACGTTTTTCGATCATAAGTCAGAAATCCATCCGACCTGGCTGCTGAGTGAATCCTCCTTATTTATGCAGAACCATGTCACAGTAATCACTGAGTTTAAGACAAAGGAAAGGAAAAGATTTTTGTGAAGAGTTATCCTCTCGCAGCTCAAAGTTCTGAGGAAACCAGAAAGGAGATTTTAGGCACATTTTGTCCCAAGCGTCAATAGTGAGTTTATTCCCGATTGAAGGCGACTTACTTGAAATAGAAGAAGATTCCTAAGGAAACGAGGAGCGATATGAGTGACAGTCCATGACCAATCATGATCAAGTAGAAGTGGGTCATTGCTGTAGACTGAAAGAAGGTGGGATGAGATTAACATAGCCACACTCAGCTCACTCTGTGTGACAGTGTGTGTGTTTCTTACCGTCCAGTTAGTTTCATTGGGTTTGCAGCTGGTGAAGTCTGTCCATGTTCTGTTGCTATCTGGGTGTCGTGCCCACTCGCCGGTCTCTGTGCAAACTTTTACTGCTATTGCTGTGCAAAAAATGTGACAACATTTTCACTTGTTGACAGCCTACGAAAAGGTTTCCCCCAGAAAACTTCCTAAGCCCGGTAGTTTAGTGCCAGAGCAGTCATTCATCCAGCAGCCGCCGTGTTTTTGAGTTGAAATTCGAAAATATCTCTTCATAATTATGAACACCAAGTTTAAAGTCTTAAAAAATGCAAACATTTTAAAAATACTTAATAACATCAGTAATGCTTAGCCTGTTTACGGAACAAGTTTTTGAGTAAAAAGAAAAATGTTTAAATTTAAAGTTGGCAGGAATTTTAAAATATCACTTGATAATAACTGAAAGATTGGAAGATGAATATCTAAAGTATGGAAAAAATGCAAAGATTTTAAAAAGACTTAAACAAGTAAAGCCTGGTTTCCCGCCAGGCTTAAAACACACTGGGGGGAAAAACCCCTGTGCAGTGTTGATTTTAGGAGGGTTTAGATTGTATTATTGTTAGTAATTTTGGGGGGTCTGTTTTGTAAATAGAGGAGCCTCAAGATATATTTCCTGTATACAGAATCATGTATTAAATCCAAGCCAACAGTTGATTACTTAATTAAGATGTAACAAATTAATAGTTTCAATTATGTTTTTTATGTAGTTATTGTCAAGTAGCCTATATGTCATACTACTGAATGTTATATTATTGAATTTCCTGTCAACTGTTGACATTTCACAACACAAAAACAAGGCGAGCCGTTTACTAATGATTATTCGATAAGTCTTAATTTTTCATAACTTTTCCCTCAATCTGAAAATGTGTGTTTCCTACAGGATCAGAAAAATTCACCTCGTGTGTCAAAATCCTTGTAGTAGTCTGGACAGTTCTGCTCTGTCGTTCCAGGTTCAGTGTCTTCCCAGCACAACCATCCATCCCATGTTGCATTGCAGTAATTTACTGCACTCCCAGAAAAGGAAAAAAAGCATAGTTTTAAATGGCCATTTTTCACATAAATGTATAAATGTGTTTATTTAGAAAGTCGTCCCTTATCGAAGAGGCTTTTTAAACCCGACGCTTTCACAAACGCAGTGTTTCCATCGCTCACCATTGCTGTTCATTTTGCGATTAGATCCTCTTGCAATCCTTTGGAAGCAGCGGAACTGGGACATGGCGATCCGTTTCAGAGTATCGTTGCCTCTGTCATCGTCGGCCGTCGCCTGGACCAACAGCTACGATTAAGGAAACGGACATGTTAAAAAAAGATGTTTGGATAATACCGCACAACCTAAGTAACATATTTTCACTTTGAACTAGGCAGTTCTGAGAACCTAAAAAAATGTGATAAAATGTATTCAGAAAAGAGGCTGAACTTCT
>CAEGAF010167408.1:0-46310 GCA_903067075.1 Micropoecilia bifurca | reverse complement strand
ATAATTATTATTATTATTATTATTGGCACCTGCTTGGGATTCACAGACTAATAATAATAATAATAGTAATAATAATAATAATAATAATAATAATAATAATAATAATAATAATTATTATTATTATTATAGTAAAAAGTCTTTTGAAGGAGGGTTCATTGCTCTAATGTGTTCCTAAATATTTATTTCCCATTTAAATATATTGTCAAATTCAATGTCATGACTGTTCAGAGTAAACAAACAATGTTTAATTTGTGAGTTATACACTCTGTAAATCCTGGCTTGTCTAGTCTAAATCCGTGGTCCTCAAAGTGTAATAATCCAAGTGGTACGTGGCAAATCTTGAGACTGACAAACCTTGAGACTGAACTCATTCCACCGACATCTCGCTACAATCCTGCAGTTCCACTTCTCGCCAGAAGAGGGAACAGTTCACCCAGAGAACTGGGTGAGAAGCTGGATCAGCTGCCGCCAGCTGGAGAGCTGAGATGCTTGTGACTTACCTCATGTGAACTAATGCACAGCAGGATGTCAAAGCTACCTGAAATTATACACTTACATTCAGGTTTAAGCTGAGATACTTAACAAATACCTAACAACTGGTTAGGCATTAGGAATAATTAACCCTATGTGTAACTTTTAGGTATTATTTTGATGGTTTCAATGAGCAGTCTGAAAAAAAATTCCTTTGATTTTGGAGCCCCTTCACAGCTTCTGTCAGGACTGTGGATGATATAGAGAGGACATTACTTAAATCTCCTGCTGCACACCTCCTGTCTCCTGTCCCGTAAAATGACAAATCATCTTGTTGCAGATGTAATTATCAGGTGTCAGGCTGTGGTAGAAAGTCTTCCAGCTGCATAAGAAATACTCAGATACAACTTGGCACCTGCTGGCTGCTGTCAGACAGAAACATTGACTTAATGTTACTTTATCAATTTTGTTGGCATGGCTTGGGATTCACAGACTAAGTCATTTATTTTGCTCTGATTACCTCCAAATCTACTGTACAAGACCTTTACAAAAATTCATTTGTGTTCTCTGTAGATATCTGTAAGTGTTTCAAGCCAACAAGGAGAAAGACTTTTCTGACTTTTTTCTCCCTATAATTCATTGTGCTTTCTTAAGGATCTTCTGGGTGATTTTTTCCACTTTTCTGTCCAGTGCTCATGCCTGGCCGTTGCTGCGGTGAAAATAAATGAAAGCAGATCAGCGTCTGAAACAGAACAAAGGGTCAAATCTAAAAACAGTATTATTTTTGCAATACCAAATCCTTAAAGCAACAATACAACCGAATGTCACCTGAGTGAATGTGATCAACAGTATTAAATGTGAATTTAAGATCTGACAAAGCCTGACTGAGTTGTCCAGTAATCAAAAAGTCACTAGACTCTAAACACAGGCCAATTTTAGTAGATGGAGAAAAGAAATATAAATTCAAGCAGCTACTTTTCCCAATTCCATCATTGTTAGATACATGCAGGACTATTCCCTGTTGGTTGTGATGGTAGTAAGCCGAGTGTCTTCTGTATGGATTCAATGAGAAAAAGAGATATTTCAAATATCAACAATATGAGTATGTTTTAATTAGTCTTATTGGTGCTCTGTTTGTTTAGTTTACTCAAACTGTGCTAATTTTTTTATTTGTAAATAAACCAAATGGATACTGTCTGTGTTTTTGTTTCAAGCTGCAAAGTAACTAAATGCCCAAAGATATATGGTTGCTTTTTAAAGTAGTTTGTTGTCTGTTGACACAATAATGGTTCATTTCTTGAGTTCATGTTTTTTTTTATATGTCCAAATGCGGTAACACTTTATTTGAAGGGCGTGAATAAAACTGTCATAAACATGACATAACACCTGTCATGAACATGAATAAGCCTTCATGAATATTTATGACTGTTGTCATAAAGCGTAATTCAGTAAATTATGAAACTTTTAATATAAAGTTGACATTATTAAAAATGTCTTTGTTCTAACAACTTGACATTAAGTAAGAAATCATTACTGATATAAATTTGTTATAAATGTATTACTGATTGCACTTTAAAAATTCGGTAACTTTATGTTCTTAAAGGTAAAGTTTAAACAGTAATGATTTATTGGTTAATGTCAAGTTGTCATAAACAAAGACATTTTGAATAATGTGAATTTTGTATTAAAAGTGTCATAATTTACCGAATGACGCTTTATGACAACAGTCATAAATATTCATGAAGGCTTATTCATGTTCATGACAGGAGTTATGTTATGTTTATGACAGTGTCATGACAGTCTTATTCACCCCTCCTTCAAATAAAGTGTTACCCTGAATGCTTTACACAACTATTTTTTAAGAAATTTAGTTAAAGAATGTGTCTTATAAACTAATCAGTAACTGGACTGAATACGTGATGTGAAGGGAAAGCATCCAAAGTAGAAAGAAAATCTTGGAAACCATCAATAAACCTGAAGAAATGTCACAAAAGACCACTTCAAAATAATTCAGAGATTCTTAGGAGATCACTGAAGAAAAAAAGGAATAAAGTGATAACTCAAGACTTCACTAGGTCCTGTTTGAATTACATTATTATATGATAATTTAGTAGCTCATTGAAGAAATTAACTCTGTGACCTTTAAATTACTAAAACACAGTCTTACCCATTTATTAACAGCACTAGTAAAGATGCATAAAAAGCCTTTAAATAAATTCATCATCTCTTGCAGAAGCATAGCAGTGCACTAAAAATGCAACAACAATAAATAAATACCTTAAAAATGAAAGGTTCTCAACAAATCACCACAGCCAGAATGTTCGGTTTTATTAGATGAAACACAATATTTTTCAAACATTCAATAAAACCAAGGCTATTTTCCAACAAACATAAGTGATCTGCAGCCTTTTCTGCCTTTGTTATGTTTTTTTTAAAATGTGTATTGTACTTTCTTATTTAATATTAACATACAGTGTCCAGGAACTGTTAATGAGGCTATTTTTGATCCATGACTTCCTGCTTCTCCTAAGTTATGAACATAATGGGATTTCTCTTAGATACTTCTAAGTATCAGAAAACAAGGGAGAATGCCATTCAAGTGGCAGATATTGTAAAAAAAGACTCTCATTGTCTTAGTTAGCATGTCCAAACAGTTTTATCCCCTCTGCTTAACATTTCCAACTCAGGTGTTATAGTCCTTCAGTGTTTGTTTTTGTATTTTGATCATTTCTGAGTTTTTTATTTTTAAGTTATTGCTTAAAATATATTTTTGATGTACAATTAATTTCTCTGTGCTCATGAATGTTTGAAAGGTGTTGCCATGCTATTTCTAGCTTAGTTTCCATTTTTTGTGTGCATCCTGTTCTTTGCGTATTTAGATTTTCCTCTCTTCGTTTGGTGTTAATCTTTCCCCCCGTGTCGTTTATTTGTGTCCAGTTCAGCTTCCTTTGTGTTAATTATTTATGTTCCCTCAGTGTTGCTCTCCTCACCTGCATTCAGTGTCATTCTCCTTTCTTCCCTCAGTATATAAATCACTGGTTGTAACAGTTTTTTTTTTCTGTTATTTCTCCCCATAGCCCACTTCATGACATCAGGCGCCCTCAAAGCAACATAGACTATGTGAGAATGAAAAAAGGTGTCAAGGATCAACAAAAGGTCCAAGAGGGGTGATGGCAACTCTGCAAACGGTACGTATGAAGGTGGGAGACTAAATCAAGCCTGAAAATAATTGTTTGAGTTTCTCGGAGGAGCTTAGAAGTCAAATATCCTGCAGCTTCAGAGATATGTTATCCTCAAACTTCAATGATCTGTCAACATGATGCCGGCAGAGAATATTTACTGGAACAGCACGTATATGTGTATAGATTACATGCAGGATACACACACACATAGAGTCAACTGTCTCTGACACATCTCCAAAAATGTTGTTATTATGCTTTTTGATTTTTAATTCTCATATTTTCTGATTGAGGGAGTTTTATATAAGTCATAAGTTCTAGCTTTTATTCTGTATTTATTTATTTTATTTATTTTTTTTTAAAGACCAATATATCTTAAGAAGACCTGATGTTTAAATTTTGAGATAAATTAAAGCTTTGGATTTGAATTAACTGAGCAGACATGACACCTTGTCATGAAACACTTAGCAGTCCATCAATGAACCTCCAAAATGTCTCAAAGAGTCTGCAAAGGTTAAGACATTCTTGACACAAATTAGAAAATGAGTGAAACATTCAGTCACATTTCTCTCTAATCACACCAGACCAGTCATTCACCTTTTTTCAGGCCTTTAGCATCACCTTTGTATAGACACGGTTCTGGGGAACAAATCCAGCAGCAAATAACTGGAGTCACAGTTTCAGATACTAAAAACATCAGCGAACCAGTCCTCATGACATAAATAGAAATCTGAATGTCTGAGTCCATGTGCATCTGGGAGATAACAGAAAGCTGTCAGCATGCAGTCCTGTTTTATTAATGCATTAATGCATCTGTTTCTCGTTGCTATTCAGAAATTCCTCAGAACCCAGTCGGGGCCCTGAGCCTGGCAATGCCTCTCTGATTGATCTGATTACTGACAAAACTATGTGATCAAAACCCTATTGATTAGGATCATAATGAGAAGAAACTTTGTTTGTTTCTTCTGTTTTTAGAGCTGAGCAGCAAAAGGGCTTCAAAGCCCTAGTAATCGCTGAATTTGTTGTCATTCTGTCTCCAAAACCAGAAATTTGGAACCTAAACATATGTGAAAACTGAACAAACTTGGCCCAAAATTGTGAAATCAAATGTTTTTAATGAAATCAGAAAGGGGGACAGCAATACGACTCTACAGCGCCTCCTAAACTGGAATAGGCTACATAAGAGATCAGGTGCAAAGATATGTTCCTGTCAAGCCAAAGAAAGTCCTGAAGGCGGCCAATTTGGGTTTTGATGTTTACTCACCTTGAACTTTAACAAAGTCTTCACAAGGTTTGACTTCAATTTTTTTCATTAATCAGTTGGTATTGTCATCAAAAATTGTTTTAATATTTTAAATGTTTCTATTTCCAGTTTCACTTCACTGCGCAATATATTTTTTCTATTTCACTGTAATTGTTTTATTCTTTTTATATAATAATAATTTTTATTTAAAATGTCTAGAATTGTCTTTTTTATGTTCAATGCAAAACACAATTTTACCCGCTTCTGTATGACTCAGGCTCTCCAAATAAAGATTAAGTGATTTTTAGCAAGGATAATTTTTCATGCGTCTTTAAAGAGAAATTTGTTTCACAAAGAGAATGAATCCCAACCCTTACTCCCTTCACAGTGACAGCTTTATGACTAAAAACTTGCAAACATAATTACTTTCCTGTCAGCTGAAGTGCTGATTAGACACTGCTATCCTTCTTCACAAGTAGCGATGATGAACAGTTTATATATCCTACAAAACTCAGCATCATTAAACTCATGTTGCATGATATTATTGTCTGTAGCTGTTGAAGATTTCATGGGAAATTTCTAAAAAATACGAAAGTTTTATTGCCATTAAAAAAAAATCTTTTTTTTTCTCCTTGAAAACTTTTCAATTCATCTTCAGGAAAATGAGACAAACAAATCTAAATACGTATTAATCGCATTTCTATTTTCAGTGTGCTGACAAAGTTTGGGAGTAAACAGGAGGACAATATAGCAATTTGTCATCTTCAAACTGGCTCTATGGTATAACATGTTGTGTCTCTGTACTGATTTCTTACTCTGTGGTGTGACTGTCTGTGACATTAGCTGAATGTCTGCAGATAAAAATATTCCGCTAGGCTCCACAGTCTCCAGGGGAAACGTGTCTGGTCTTTAAAGCTGCCAAATATGGTTCCTATTTCTGCGATAGACAGACTTTATTCTCATTCATACATTTATAATATACATATTGAGTGAAATTTAGTTTCAAGGCTCAATTAAAATAAATAAAAAACTAATAACCAAGAAAGGAAGACAATAATAAAGTTTTTTTATATATAAAACATTTTGGTACATCTCCAGCTTCTGTTATGCTACTTTTAGGTTCACCTCCACCTGATATGTGAGCTTCCCCTGCAGCTCCATCTGTAGCCTGCTGGGAAGTGAAAGAAAGGCAAAGAAACAAACAAAAATATATAACACAACCAGAAATGGGAAAATAGATACATAGCGGATACAAAGCTGAAGTGTGCATTAAAGAAACGATTTACTTCTAAAACGTTTCATTTGCAAACTTTTCCAATGTATGTCCCGTTTCTATGACTGGAAATTATTGCAGATAGGAAGCAGACTCACATTCTGAAGCTGATATTTGTATTAAACACATTTTCATCTGATTTTCAGAATATTTCATCACTGTCTGCTCAGCACCAGGATACGCCCTCAGGGACCTGAAGATCTTATCTATCACATCAGTTTAAAGTTTAGCAATATTATAGAGATTTTACTGAAAAAACAGCAACTTCACTGTTAAATTATAAAACATCTTTTCATAAAACATCACTCGGCTTTGGAAATCTCCAAAAACTTTGATGACAGCTGTTTTTGTTCCACTTTCCTCTCACACCAAGAAAGCGTGTCCTGCACTTGATCTGTCTGGTTCCACTTCCTTCATGTGGCTCATCAGAAACAATGCTGGAGGTTAAAAGGTGTAAGTGCAATGAGTGCACTGTCAAAATAAGGTAGAGCGCTATAATTCGTCCAGTCTTATTTTTGGACACAACTCTGCCATTTCTGGATCTACACCTAGAACACTTTGTTCAGTTTGTGGAGCAAAAAGAAAACCTGAAAATAAAATGAAAACTAAATTCACAGCATGATCACAAAATATTGAGCCGCAGCCAATGGACGCAAAAAATAAACACAGGACTCCTGCCATAAAGTTTGAAATTAACTTTCACCACAAAATTTTTCTGCATGGAAGTCTGTCCCAACCCCTATAAAGCACTTCTAATTTATTCATTTACAAACTAGAAGATACCCTACAAAATAACGTTTCACTGCAAAAACATAATATCTTACCAGGTATTTTTGATCTAGTTTGACTTTATTATTATTTCACTTTTAATAAAACATTTTTCCTTCTTATAAATGTAATAATCTGACATTAGAACAAGTACTTTCTCAGCAATATTAATAAATCTTTCAAACAACTCCTGAAATGTTTCTTGTAAAAGCTTTGTCTTATTTAAAGTGTACTACGATGTATGGACTAGAAAGTAAAAAATGTTTGGTAAGATTTTATGTTTTCTCAGTTTTGAACTTTTTCACATTTTTAAAAAATCTATTGTATTTATTATGCATTTAAGTTATACGTGCCATCATCACAAAGAGATATATATTTGTAATTATTTAAAGGTGCATTGTGTTCTCTGAAGTTTGAACTTTGCTTACATGTTCAGCAGATAAATCCTTATGTTTTTTCCAAATGAAGCTTTGGCGCAAATTCAATCTGGAAGACTCTTTAGCCTCACCTGCCTCATCAATCAGCACCTCCCTCTCATCATCCTGGACTTATCAGCGCTGGATCAAGACACGTCATGACCAATCGTCGATCAAACTCCAGTTGATAAGGACCTTCATCCATGGCCTCCTTCACTTACCAGCTGCAATCAATCCACCTTCAGCTTCATCTCCACCTTCAGCTCCATCTCCACCTTCAGCTCCTGGCTCTTCAGGCCACATCCTTCTTCGGCCTCCACCTCCAGTACAGGCCCGGGTGGGATTACATTCCTATTCAGTATCAGGAATATTTATCGAGCTTACTTAAAATTCCAGCTCAACGTCTTCGGCCAGGGCCTGAACGCCAGTGAACTTTAATGTTTATTTGTCATTAAACTTTTTTACTCGCTTTCTTTCTCTGTCTGAGTTTCTCCAGATTGGATATGGATAAAACCAGTTTTTCTTGTAGAGCTTTTGTGACATTTCTTCTTTTGAAACTTCAATGCAGGGACAGCTGAGGTGTTGGCAAACTCAGGGTGCAGACCTCCCCCCCACCTTGCTTCAACAAGAAATTGAAACTTATGTTGACTGGGTCATGATTTAATTAAGTCTGAATAGAAAACAGTGAAAACAGTGTCCAACCCAGCCCCTTATGTGTAATATAAAATGTAAAACAGACCAAAAAACTAAATCAAACATGGATGTTTTAAAAGTGAGGTCAGTGGTGCAGTGGTAGATGGTGGCCCCAAATTAACACTTGCTAAGATTTCTAAAAATTTTCAATTTTTCCAGACTCAGATATCAACATTTTTTGAAATAATAATAAAAAAAAAAACAAAAGAAAAGAAAACAAACAAAAAACATTTGAGATGTTTGAGGACAAAACATTTACCTCAGATTCCATAAATCTTTAACAACACAACACATGTTGGAGTCCTAGTATAGGGCTATTTCACAGTTTTTTTAGACATCTAGTAAATCTGTAACACACACAGACCCAAGCACACACGCACCCACACACACATGCACACGCACAGTTTCTTTGAAGCACAATTTGTGATCCTTTACTCTGATCCTTTGTGTTGATTTGCTTTGATTTTGAATCTCTTCCTGCCCCTCTGCCCTTTACTTTGAGCACAAATTATTCTAAAAAGCACTTCATTTTACAAAATACGCTTCCATCTTTTAGAAAACGCAATAAGTGTTTAAATGCAACTACTTTTCATAGTTATCTAGACTTAAAAAAAGATCAAATCAATTTCCAGATCTTCTCCAGACTTTTCATAAATGTGTAGGAACCCAGCCTAGAGCTGGATCTGCTTTTAATCAAGTCTTTTTCCATTGCTTTTGCTGCTTAGCTCTAAATGTGTGTGCATGTAAGATGAATAATGAAACCTGGAAATGAAAGCAAATGAGAGGAGATCTCACATAAGCACAGATGAATATCCAAGCATCCCATTCTTTCAGACTTAAATTTTCGTTAAACTCCATGTACTACATTTTTATCCATTTTACTGATGACAAAACATAATCAAATAAAACATCGCTCAAACAAAAAACATTTTCAGGCAGAGCAGGAGGCACTGTGAGCCGAATATCCACTTGTAAGTATTTTCTATATTTGTCTGGAAGCAGTTCACTCTCCACATTGTTTCCGTGCAGCATGAGGTCATGCTGCTCACAGGACAGGAAGTTTCCACCCTCGTTGTGCCGCCCCATCCACTGTTCTCCTCTGAGACGTTTTAGCAACAGTTCAGATCTTTTTTAGATTGTGTCGTCTGTGTGTTCGTACAACCTCTCTCCCATGTTATTCTCCCTGCGCCTCCTGGGGGAAAAAGAAAAGAAAAGTGTTCAATTTAGATCAAACAGCAGTGACAAACTGTGAACAGACTCAAGTAAAAAATGACAATTGTTTTGTCAGCAGATGCAACCTGGCCTGTCATGTTGCATAGCGTGTGGGAAGATGCCATGTCGTATTTTTCTGTTTCACTCTGCCCGTGCTATTATTGTTTTTTTTTCCTCTCTCTCTCTTTCTCTCGCAGCATTGGCTTTATCTTCAGAGCGTAGCCTGAAATAAGATTTGTGTCTGACATAATGTTTGTGTTTGGTACTGTACCTCCACAAGAGAAATGCCAGCACTCCTCCACACACCAGCAGCAGGAGGACAAGACAAACCACAGCCGCCGTCGTCCCTCTGCCCTCGCTTTCACAAGGTGCTATGAGCCACAGGAAGAAAGAAAGAAAGAAAAAAACACAATGAAAAGGGGAAGCAAAACAAGACATCTGACATGTTTCCTCTAAAACACATGAAAGGTGCACTGTAACAAGTCTGTAGACTTCGGGAAAACAGAAGAAGATAACAGAAGGTGCCCAGACAGCCTTTGGATCATCATGCTCTGTGGAAGACAATTACATTTGTCTCGCCTGTTTAGTGGCTTTGCAAGCGGCAGCAGCTCAAGCAGCGACAGTGATTTATTGATCACACTGTGGAAAATCCTTTATCAGAAAAACAGCACAGGAGATACAATACGCGAGAACAAAGTGCAGCCAGGATGCTCAGACAGACACGAGGTGGAGGGAGTCTGATGTCGGAAAATCCATGAAGGAAAAAAAGAGAGGCCGACTTTAAACAAGACAACAAAACACATTTATATTCACTGTGATCTTCCTGTTTAGGTAGCAAAAGTAAAAGTAACACTTCGTAAAGCATTTTCTTTATACATCTTGTGTCACGGAAAAGTATTCATATGATTTCAGGCTTTTTACATCTGGTCCCTTAACGACCACCAGGTGGTATTTTATGTGCCAGACCAACACAAAATGTTATTTATTGTGAAAAATACAGAAATCTACATATATAGATTTCTAAATGTAATAAAGCAATAATAAATAAGGCAAGCGAGGCATGTATTTATATTCAGTATCTGCAAATCAACACTGTGTATTGCTGTAAGTTCAGCTGCATAGTGAGAATATCTCACTTTGCACAAATACATCATATTCAGTAAATTAGAATAAAGCTCCCAGTGAGTCTCGTTTGTTAGATTAGAAGTGCCTTTTCAAAAATCACAACCTTTTCATTAGGTACTAAACGTACCTTTCATTGAGCTCAACTTTATTCTTTGAAAAATATTATTTTACTGGTCTGGTATGAGATTGTTGGAAATTTATAATTTCAAATTTGTTTTCAATAGCTGTAAGTGGAAAATCATTATGATTAATAGAAATAAAGGTGTTACAAGATCAGTCGGTATCTAATTTATCTACGCGATAACTTTCACATAATGGTGGAGCTACATAGATTTCACAAAATCATTTTAATTTATCAAATGTAGAGAAGGATATTTTTGTCCATTCTTTGAGAGATTTAACCTTTTTTATGTGCATCGCTTACTGTCTTCCTAATAAATGTGGGGATAAGAATCCAATAAAAAAATGCTTCACTTATATAAATTTAACAGGAATTTTTAAGCGTATCAAAAACTTCTTAATGTTTAAAACTTAATTTCTTAAAGTGATTAAAGAGGAACATATTCTCATACCTGCAGTGTATGAGGCAGAGCTGTATCCCAACTTGTTGCCAACCATGCAGGTGAAGTGACCACAAAGGGGAGCCATGGTTACGATCAGCACGTGTCCATCCTTGGAGACTTTTCCCACCTGCTGGGTGACGGCAGCTCTCTCGTGCAGCCAGCTGAAGCTGGGGTCTGTCCCCCAGGCCTCGTGGCAAACCAGCAAGGAGTAAGACACGTTGATGCTGACGGAGACATGATGAACTGCCTCTGCACAGACACGGAAACTGTGATGAGGTCAAAGAATGATGACAGGCAAGTAGGTAAAACTGAGAGATAGATGGAAACGGGAGGTACGAAGTGCCCTGCTTTGGGTTTCTATCTGCTATAGAGCAGGAATAATGGTACGCGCTGTCAAAGAGAGTCCAAGACAAAGAACCTTGAGAGACATTTAATGCTGTCAGGAGAGACTGGCTCAGGTTCAAAGCCAATAATGAGATCAGAGAGGGAGGTATTAAGTCTGAAAATGGGATGAAGGGAAAACTGAAAGCTGGAAAGCTACAGCGAGAGAGGAGTCATCTGGAGACACACAAACAAAAAGGAGAAGCAGGAGAACAAAGCCTCTGAGAAATTTAATTTCGAGTGTTTCATTTTTAAATGAGACATTCAACTTTCAGAAGAACACAACTAATTCTGGTTTGAAGTTAAGGGAAATTCACAGCATTATCGAGTCTGCTGAATGCAAAACCAGAAAGTCCAAATTATCACTTCAACCACTTTTATGCAAAAACACAAGTAGCTGTTGCACTTTAATGGCTTCAACATCTGCTGACCTTTCTGAAGACAGTGAAAATGTGATGCACTCCCATAAAAGACCGTAGCCACTGACTGTGCAAAATGAAGTAATCTACAGGCTTTAAATGGCAAATAACGAATAGAACAGAACATAAAATTTAGGACAATGACATTTTCTTTCAAGTTTTGTCAGAAAGATTAATTGTATCTAATAGCCAGGGTTGCATTCATGTGAAAACTTTATTTGAAGCTTATTTGAATGTGCTGGTGAAGATCATCACTCGTTTGTTTCACATTTAGAGAATAAATGCACTTTGACACGTGAAACACATTTGGAAAAATCTTTCAGGCGTGGTAACAAGTAAATAAATGTGGAACAAGTTTCCACAATTTTTGAAAATGTTATCGTTTAGAAGCATGTAAAACACATGGGAACGTTAGAGTTGCATGAAATAAGTGGGAAAATGTTCCACATGTGGAAAGTTTTCGTTCATTCACACATGGATTGTTGTCTTCACATGTGGCCTTATGTGAATTGTATGTATTTAGTATGGGGTGCAAACCTATAATCATTTTTTAAAATACACACCCTATTGTCACTTTCTAAATGCCGCACATCACACTGTACCGTAATCCCTGACGATGCAGCGTCCGGTGGTATTGGCTCCTGAGCCATCCGTCACAGTCACAGAGTACTCTCCCCTGTCTTCTGTGCTGTATCTGTTCACCTCAAGTGTCGTCTCCTGCTGCTTCAAACTCACTTGCACCTCTGGCTTTCCGCCAGAACACTTTGGGTTTTTGGCAGGACACGTAGCCAGCGTCACTTTGGTCCGATCGTGTCCGGTTTCAGGCTCCCGTGTCCACGTTATCGTGGAGATCTCTTCCCTGAGATTCTTCTCGATCCGAGCTGTGAGAACCAGCTTGGAGCCTGGGATTACGTGGACAGGCTGCTCATTCAGGATGTGAACTGACATACACCAAAATCCACCTGGCACTGAGAACAAGAGGAGGCGGGAGGAAGTTGTTACTGCAAGTTCTCTTTTTTTTTTGTCTGTTTTTCTTATTACATGGAAAGAAACATTCACACAAAAAAAAACACTATGATGCAGTGAATCGATCTTTATGCTGCAAATATGCATGGATGCAAGGCATATACTTGTCTGTCACATAATGTCAGGCGATGATTTATGGTGCATGTCATTCATGTGCAATTTGATAGCCATCAGCATCCTGATGTTTGTGTCAAATCCTGTTGAGACTGCATGCATGCACTACAAGAGCTATTAATCATTTGTCTTAACCTGATCACCAGACTGTGGAGGACATGTAAATAACAGAACTGAGGTTACTAACGCAAGAGGCAGCTAACAAGAAGTCTTGCGTTTATGTAAGAGTGCAGAATCCAAAGTTTTTCCGCTTCTGTTTTCGTTGATGACGACAAAAGTATTCTACTGCCTCATCCTGCAGAGAGACTTTCAAAAAGTACCTTAGAGGTCCTTGTTGAGTTCAATCAAAAATAATGAGGATGATTATTAGAACAAAAACAGTCTTACGCAACAGAAGAAGTGGCAAAACATTCCAGCGTTGGAGACACTGTGGATCCATAACACCTGCTGGTGCTGAAAGAAAGCAGAGAGAGAGGAATTTGTCCAAAGCCTCAACAGCAGCAGCAGTAACTTGACATTTCCTCTGTACTCAGGCAGCAGGGGAGCCAAAACAGCAAAAATAATAACATCACCTCCAGAGAAAATATATAAACAATTAAGGCAATGTTCTCCACCATAACAAGTGGAATACAAATGCTCAGTACATCCTTCTTTTTCCTCCCTGAATTTCTTTTTTTTTGTGTGTGTTTGTGTGAAGAATCCAAAGAAGTGCAGCACAAAAATTAGGAGCTGGAACAAAACAGAGACCATTCTGCTGCCAAAAACTTTCATTTAAAATAGAAAGTGAAAAGAACCAAAACATGAAACCCTGAAGCACAGTGAGCAACCAAAACACAGGGAGGGAAAACACTGATAACGGCTCAGGAACACAACCTGCATCCCATTAAATACATCCAGGAATTTTCTCCCGTCGTTTACAGAGAATTTAACCCGACGAAACCGGCAAGCGAAGGATTCACCTTACCAATGGAAAGATGAGGCGAACAGGACTGCAGAGGTTTTCGCTCTGTGTTCTTGGAGTGTTTAAGAGGAGCACAGTTCAGACTGAAAACAGATTTATGGCCCCAAATGAAGCTTTCGGTTACATAATAGGAGATGATTTCTCTCAAAAACAGAGAAAAAGAAACGTTTGCGACCTTCCTCTTGTCTTCTCTGGCTTGTTTGCTGTCCAGTCAGTGTGTGTGTTTTGCAGCCGTCTCTGGTTTTAAACCTGCTTCCTTCCTCTTGACACCCCACCCCAGTGTTTCTGTATATCCAGTCCTTCCTTCTTTTTCTTTGTAGTTTTCATAAGCAAACTTTCAAGAGTAAAAAAAAAAAATTCCCCCTTCCACACCCTCTCCTACTCTCTCTGACCTGTGACCACAGCTCTGCTCCCCAGCATTTAGTCCTTCAACAATGCAGCATGTTCGGCTCCGGACATTCATGAAACTTGTGTTGTAATGTTTTTAAACAGAGATAAAATGTAAAAGTATGCTTTGGATGAGGAAAAGACAAAGCAATCTTTGTACTCTGGACCTCTTATTCTTCACAGGACGTTTATGGCTGCAGACACAGTACATTGTGTTGGCTTTATTTTGTGAAGCGGAAGCCACAGAGGACATGATTTATTCTATTCTTATTTTGTCCAATCATTGTTACTGAAAAATATCTTGAGGCATGTAAAGGGAAATTCCTACAGTTTTGTTCTCTGGGAAACGTTTAGGGGAATCACACAAAAACTTGACATTTGATTTCATCTTATTGCAACACTTTAACCTGTGCAACCAAACTAGCTTGTTTACTGCATACATTTTACACAACTGAAAAAAGCAAAGCATTCAGGGATTAATGCAACTGCTCCTCTCCTTAGGAGGCACAACCTGCAGCTTAGATAAAAAATGATGTAAAAGTGATCATAAATCCCTCAGTATTTTACATATGATTTATGTATAATCACAGTAATCACAGCTGTGGCTCCCACAGAGCTCTTTGTCCACAGAGGAGTGTAGTTAGTAGGAATTATCCAGTGGGTGGCACTAATCTAACAGATAAAGGACATAATCTCTTTTGGCCTTCATACAAGTAGATATCACAAATATGAAAAGAGAATCCAAATGCTAATTAAGCAATGTTCAATTTTTGGTTCACACAAACACATCATGGTACAAGTGAGTGTGTTCTGCTCCCACTGAGCTTCCAAGTAACAGTTGTGCAGATGGATAGACTCTTAGACGATTGACAGCCATATGTCACTTTAACTGATGTTGCTTTCAATGCCAAACGAGTGAAACTACAAATAAAGATGAAAAACGTGATTTGAAATACAACAGTGGTCAAATCATACAAATACTAAGGGCACAAATACTTAATGTGTCTCAGATGTAATAAAATAACACAAAATACTTAAAGGAAGTGCTTTATGTAACAAATATGATGAATAATGATTAAATGAACACTGATATACTGCCTGCGACAGCCTGGCGACCTGTCCAGGGTGACCAGCCTCTCGCCCGGAATGTTAGCTGGAGATAAGCACCAGCAACTCCCGACCCCACTAAGGGACAAGGGTGTAAAGACAATGGATGGATAATATACTGCCTGTGTCAGCCATTACTGAACTCATTATAGTGTTTAATAACAAACTTAACATGAAAACACCACCACCTGCTGGCTGGGAAGAATTACTGCCAGCACAGAGTGGGAAAGATTAACACAAATATAGAAACAAGTAGATAAATATAGATCGTAAATAGATTCTGGATTCCGGAAGCTGTCAGAGGCCAGACGTGAGTAGTTGTGGGTACTGTGCACCAAGTGGGAGGCACCGTCAAAATTTCTTTAACCTAATTAACAGAAATCTCTATTTTCACTTCCTTCCTCTCTAAGCGAAAAAGAGAATATCCCTGAGGAAACACCAGTCTAGTTCCAGTTTGAACCAGTATATGTTCAAACTGGTAGTGAAATCCTAATTATAGTGCTAACTGTAATTGGAGTCTCTACCGTGACACATAGAAACCAAGAATGAGTCATCCTAGGAGTTTGGCTTGCAGGATTTTCAGCAATTTGGAACAATTCCAGGGTTACTGCCACCCAGCTTCGAATCAGAGATGCTCAGCCCTGAGATGCAGGGACCTACTACATGGAAGTGGTCAGCGCCGCTATCTCTGGCCTGACCTAAAGCTCCAGATCAATACAACTGAAGAGCTTTGATGGGAGATAAAGAAGTGCAGTTCTCCAAGAACAGCTTTGCTTTGTATTAGCTTAGGAACCTTGAGTAACACCTTCCTTGTTTTTATCAATCTGTCTTTTATTCTTGTTAATGCTACTTTAATTATTTAGTTTTTGCAACTTTCGTGTAAAGAATAAATGTTAGAAATGAGCTTTGTTTTTTTTGTTTTTTTTTTCAGAATTTATTTATGCTTTAACATGAGGTACAGTGTAAAGGCAGTGCAGTAGTTACATAGTTAACATTGTACCAATAACATAGAAACATAATTGGGCTAGAACACACCCAATTATACACACATACACACATCTACATGAAATACATGAAATGAATCAAGTCAAAATAAACATACTGTGTCAGCGGACAAAAAATACACACATTTCCCCCCACCCCCTCTAAATAAATAAAAAAAAAAAAACAGTACTAAATATATGTAAAATTCTCTCACTCAATCCATACAAACACACACAGAAATGATCTTTGTAAAAAAAAATTGACTTGTGTAAGAGCAAGAGAAAGCAGAAGTGGTTTGCACATCAGAAAAACATGTGACTATGACAGTTTTTCTGAATAATGCGGTGCCAAAAACAATTATCATTAACCAGAAATGTCCAATGTTCTTTATTTTCCAAAATTACAGTGCCCTGAACATTTCTGCCACTAGAGAGATACATCTGGAGTGGGTATTGAGGGCAGTTAGCATCCATCCAACTTACCAGATGTATTCTTGACATGCATTGTGTCAGTGCAGGGTACCTGCATCGAATCCATCCACTGCATTGAAATATTGCACATACTGATAATGCGATGACAACTGCAACTTGATTTTTGTATGCAGCTATACAAGGAAGCAATAATTTTAAAAAAGAATATGGAAGAGCAAAGAGAGAAAGGAAGATTTGCTGAGTGCTGGCCACATGCTGGCCTAGTTTCTCACTCTCGTTTCCATTTTATAATTGAGATTTTTTTCAGAGGAATACTAGAGCCGGAGTTCACGCAGGGTGAGGATGAGCAGTAAAGACCAAAAAAACATTTGCCAGCTCTGTTTGTGTCCTTACTCGACCATGATGAACTGCAGTTTTCTTTACCGATATGAAAAATAAAACTTGTATGTATGGATACACTGCATGAAGCTACTTCTGTCAAGTAATGTCAGTGGATGATTTATGGTGCATGTCAGCCATGTGCAAAGTGATAGCCATCGGCTCACATCAGCATCCTGAAGTCGGTGTCAAAGTATGCTAAGCTTGTGTGGATGGACCAAGGGGGCTATTAATCATTTGTCTTAACTCAAATCGGTGAACTATGGAGGAAGTGTAAATAATGCAAGATTGATTATTAATGCAGGAGGCAGTTTAAACAAGTGTCATGTTGGTCTCAAGTTTCTTAACACACATGCAAGAACACAATCAGGAGAGGCAAGTAAATGAACAATAATAAGTTTATTGAAGCCAGGAGAAAGGGGAATGGGAATGAGTTCTGGAACAGATGACTGGATCATCTGGCTGTCAACAGGTTAGTGGGAGGGTTGAGGGTTTTTTCCAGGAGTAAACAGACAAGGTCTTACTTGGAGTGGATGGTTGCTGGCAGAGCGCTGGATAAGAGGGCTTCGTTGGAGGGCGGACAGGTTTGTATATAGCGGAATGAGTGGAGTCCGACTAGGTCCAGTTGTAACAAATCTCCAGATGGGTTCAGGCACGGGCAGGTATAACCTGTGGTGTCACGAAGGGGAGTCCACTGGAGACGGACCAACGACAGGGGGTGGGGGGAAGGCGAGCACACGAGGAATGGCGTCCAGCTGGCACAACCAACGGCGTCCTGGGGAGAAGCTCACAAAAAGCGGGTGGCTTCGGTTCACGGAGAAATCCCGGGCCAGACGGCTCACTCGGGGAACGACGAGGAGACACCGGGTTCACCTGGCGTGGACAACAACAAGGAATTAGCTCGAAGGAAAACACAGAGGGCCTTTCTCTGGAACAAATGTTACCAAGGTAAGCAAACACGCAGGCCGCTGATATAGACACCCAGACCGCGCCTTCCAATCAAGCTGCAGGCGCGTCTCTCCAGGGACTCTGTAACCTGGCGGCATCTGGTGGATGCCACGGGAATAGCAGGTGCTCCAGGAAAAATAAACTCCAAACAAAAAATAAAAAGAGGAAAAACAAAAAACAAAACAGAAAAAACACAGACCCTGACACCAAGCGTCTGAAACATCACTGAAACTTACAAAACTATTTAGTAAGAGAATATAAAAGAAAGTCTTATATTACAATCAGCGATATCAGAGAAAGCACACAGCAAAATAAAGCAAAACGTATGGCTAACTAGACATGAGTTTTTGTTGCTGGGTCAACTAGTCTGACAGATTTTCTACAACAGTAAAATGTACAATAGGTTTCAAATGAGAAGGTGGGAAAGGTCCAATCAAACATTAAATAATGAAAGTTAATGAATGTAATGATTTGAGAGATAATACCAACACCTGTTTTTTTCTAATTTTGAATTGTTCATTCTTAATTGCAAGCATGGTTTATTTCTCTTGGCAGTCACGCAGAGAATAAGAAACAACAAAGCACACTCAAAGTTTGAAGCAGAAAGTTTTTATTTATTTATTTACTTATTTTTATAAAAACACATAGGCCACATCTTGTTTTTTAATTATGTAAAAAGTATGAGACATTCAGCTTTGTGGACACTTTCTCCAAGATTGAATTTAGCTTTTCTAAAACAGCATCACAGGTTGTCTTAACAATATAGACCTGGCTACTAAAAATACCATGGTTCAAATCTGGTTGATCAGTCAGAAATAAAACCGTCTGAAAACAGTCAACACTCAGTTAAAGCAGAAATCATTTTGATGCAACTTAAAATTCAACAGCAAAGATTTCCAGATATTTCTGATCATTGACATATTTGAATCAAGAGAAGAAAAGTTTTTCCTAAATAATAAAAACAAATTCACCTCATGGGAAATGATTTGAAAATCATTTTGATAGCTAATAAAACATAAGCGCACGGTCTTTTAACTGGTTTCCCAGAAATGCGGTCACTTACAGTTACGTAAATGTGTCCTGGCCCTTTAAGACACAGGTGTGACTCGGCGGTGGCAGGTGAAGCAGAGACAGGAAGTTGTTACATTAGGAAGCAAGCAATACATTTGAAGCCGTATCGGTGTAAAAACAACATGAGTGAAGGACGAAAGCCTTTTGGTAAGAATTATACAACCATTTATAGGCTCGTCTAAATTTTAAAGACGCTGTTCGTGATATGTAGAAAACAAAGCTGAATTTGTGATTAGATTTCTCCAATTGCATTTTGTGTTCAAATGACTGCCAAACCTTTAAAAACTCAATCGTTTGCATTAAAGGTAGTTTTGTTTGTTATTTGACCACAGACTGGCCTGACTGACGAAATGAACCGCTGGCTCTCCATCAGTCTGTCTCTGGCAGGTAAAAATCATTTGCTGCATCGGTTTTTTTTCCTCTTCTTCCTGTTGTATCCATCAGACACCCATACTAGTCTCTGAGTAGTTTCGCTAGAGTGTTTACAGTGAGGGGAAAAAAAAATCCACTGAACAAGTGAGGGTTGGACCGCTGAAATATTCCAGACACGTAAATAAAACAGTCGCGGTTCGCGCTCCCAAACCTGCGCGGCTGCATTCTTATCTGTGAACCACCCAGTGATGGACGTGATGTCTTCAGGGGGTCAATTACTGGCTCTAAAATCAATTTTCAACGTAGAAATATGTCATCATCGATTTGCAGGGAAACAATTGGTAATATAAGATGTACAGACATTTTAAAACACAGTAATTACTACTTCTGCATGGTAAGTTGCCTAAGACAATTAATTATATAGGAAGTGTTATATATATGACACTTCTCTTGACTTTCCCCAACTTTCACAATGATTGGCTTTCTTAGGTATTCCCTGGAAATGATGTACTAAAAGCTTTAAACTAATTCAATATTTAATTGGAGTAATGTAAATTATTACTAAGGAAAGTTTTATATAAACCAACTTTTAGTCTAACTTACATTTTTTTTGTTGGGAGAAAAACATCCCACATTAAGGCATATTTGTTTAAACAAAATCACACTGCAATCGTTTCACTTTTAGATAAGTTATATTTCTTAAGCACACTTGGAGAAGGACCTTTAACTATTTTCTTTTTTTTGCACAATCACTCGCGATCAGGGGTCTCTTATACTCTCTTCTCTTCATCTCACATTGTTGGTCAGCTGCATAAATTAGATCTAGTACTTTATGTTTGTGATGGTAGACAAGTCTTCATTCTATTTGGAGAACATGTTAGTCAAATAGCGGTACTCCAGTCCTTGACACATTCGGGCCTGCAACCTTTATGTCGCTCTGATTGATATTATTTCTTACAAAAATCGACACCTAATTTCCTCACTTCAAGAGCGTGTTCTCTTGTCAAAGGCACAGTTAAATGGTGGATAGTCACGCTGGAATGAAAATCAACACCTCTAAACCTCAAACCATGGTCTTGAGCAGAAAAAGGGTAGAGTGCTTTCTCTGAGTTGAGAATGTGGATCCTACCCCAAGTGGAGGAGTTTATCATAGGGTCTTGTGGGGGAAAATACAGCAGGAGGTCGATAAGTGGATTGGTAGACCAATTTGCAGGAGAGCTGAATGGAGAAAACCCGAATAAAAAAAGCAAAGTGATGTTAAATTGAAAGAGACAAAGAGCTAACTACTTCTCAGCTACATCTCATAAGCTAAAATTGTGCCACCTTAGGTGTCTGTTTAGTTATAAATAATTATTCAACATGAGAAATGGGTGTTAAGAAATAATTAAAGTTTACATAATTGTGCTAAAACACTTGCTACATGCATGAAATCATTCGTTCTCCCTAATGTGTAAAACAAATGGGACCCTTTGACTGTTTTGTGCATTAAATTAAATCCAAACTCATCTTCAGAAAATTAATTGTATTGAAATTGAGAAAAACAAGTGATGCATTAGTAAGGATTAGGGAAACGATCGGGAGAAATTATTAGGAGTAAAATAAGCTGGCTTTTTTTTTCAACCAAAGCAGCAGTAGTAGTATATTTTAAATGCACTTTGTTTTATGTTTGTGAACTAAGAAAATGCAAATATCACCTTTTAAATGTCTGTTGCAGTGAGATGAGCAAAGAAAATTATCTCTAGGAATGTAAATTATATTTTAATTTGTTCATTAGCTAAGGCAGAGGTTCCCAACCTGTGGGGCGCCACATTGGGGAGGGGGGTGCCATTACAGGGGGGGGCGGGGAGGAAAGCCATCTGGATGAAAAAAAAGCATGAACGCTGTATGCGCTGGGTTTTTACCTTAGAATGGCCAACTATCTGGTATTCCTATGTCAATTTAATACAGTATGGGTTTCCACACTTCCCATATCTGTGTCCTCTGTCACCTTTATCAGCAGTTAAAACTGTTTAATCCGTTGTTAACATGTAGAAACCTGTTTTTTGAGCCACCTTTAAACGCAACATGAGCGCTAAGATGCTCGTTCTGGGTTTACACACCTTAGAGGAGCTACGCAGGTGTGTTAGAATCATGGCAGCAAACCAGCAAAACGCAAAGAACTTTTCAGTTTTTCCCCCAAACTAACCGAGTGAGTTGAGTAAAGCTGCTGGATGCAGGTAATGTTAGCTAAAAGGTGACTAGCTAATATCAATGCAGCACCTTAAGCTTAACAAGTAGCCTGTAGGCTACCGATCAGCTACGTTCAGCTACGTACATTCATTTTGCCCCCCAAAAACGTCGATTCCCCCGCCCCGCGTCGTTCAATCAGACGGCTACTTCTAATTCATAGGGGGGCACAGAAAATGTTTGGAAACCACTGAGCTAAGAGATGTTCATGCATAACAGATAATAATTGAAGTAATCATTAGCAACATTTTCCAATTATTAAATACACATTTGGATGTTGTCTAAAGATTCCATGCAACAGCCATCCAAGCAGAAATATCTACAAAATTGCATTTTCCTTCAAAATCTCTGCTATGCATCTGACATGTGGTTTTGTGGATGAATCAGACATATAAACCTTTGGACAAACACGAAAACAATTGTTCAAGCTGAAGAGATCGACTGTCGGGATAAAATCTCATTCTCCTTGGATCAACACAGAAAAACCTGAAGCTCAGCAACAAAATATCAAGTTGTTTCTTTTTGTGATATAAAGTCTGCTTTATTATCATCAACAGCAGTTGGCAACCTGACCTACAACCCAACGGTAGCATTTCAAGTTAGATTGAAAATGAACATATATACTTTTATCCTTAATTTTACCCAACTCTTAACTAGTCTGGCATTTGTGAAAAGATTTCCAACAGCCCTTGAACGTAGCAATAAACTGCAACATCACTCATGGGTGTTGTTCTCATGACTCATTAGACTTTGAAGATGCAACAAAAGGTTGAAGCATTTAACCCTTTTGTTTATAACTCTTAAGTGAAGTAACTGAGGTTTGCTGTATTTTTCCCCTCCTTCTTTAAAGGTTGTGCAATAAAAGTCCAGTGAGAGCGATCATGCAGTGGACCGAGGTCTCTTTGATGGTTTTATGTGCCAGTAAAAAGGCACCACTGGTTCAGGTGACTCTTTCCAGCCTGAACATGCGATACAGTACAACAATAAATCCTTAAGATACATAAAATATATTCAGTTTATTGTTTCGCAAAACATAATCCCCTAAACATTTACAAACTGTTTAAAGTACCTCGTAAAAAGGATTCATATCTCTTAAAATTTTTCACATTTTTACTTACATATATTTACTGAGATTGTATGTTGTGGAGAAACAGAAAGAAGTACATAATTTAAAGGAAAAAGAAAAGGAAAAATGTTGTTTAACTAAAACTGAAATCTAAAACATGGCATGCCTTTGATTTTCCCTGAGTCGGTTCTTTGCTGCTACTGTGGGAAGATGGTTTGGATGCGTCTCTCTACCACCTTTGCACTTCAAGTGACTGAAAAATAGGTCAACCTCAGACTGACTGAATAGAAAAGAAGTTTTTCAGTCTTGCCAAAGATTGTGACACAGCTTAGTTCTGGCTGCATATTTAGTCTCTTTGTTCTAGAAGGTGAACTTCTGGCCAAGCCTCAAGTCTTTTCCAGCCTCCAACAGGCTTTCTACCAGGATTACTCTGCATTTAGCTCAGTCCATTCTCTCAGCAACGCTGTGTCTGCTGAAGAAAAGCAAACCAACAGCATGATGCTGTTTCATATCGTATTTTAGGATTAAAGACCGATAGACTCTGTTTACTAATTGGGTGACTTCTGAAGCAAAATGGTTGCATTGGAGTCGTATCAAAGGGGCCTAAAAAGTATTGTGCACTTCACAGGTTATGTTTTGTTCCTTTTCGCTTCACTAAAAAATAACGTATTACTTTGTTCAGACATATTAATTGAATTTTCTGTGAAATACAGACAGGTTTGTTGATGTATCATTACTTTTGTAACATAGTTGCACCAGTTGTTGTCCTCTTCTCTGGGGTTTTTCCTCTCTGCATGAATAGGCAAACTGAGTTTGTACCGAAGCTCATTTCAGGTTGAAGAGGCCTGTTTTTTTTGGTTTTTTTTGTCACAACTCCTATGCAAGTAAAGTTTGTTTCATCTCTATTTGGCATCAACATGTGGTGAAAGTCATTTTCAAGCTTTGGCAGAATTTTCAGGCTTATTTTTTGCATCACATCCCACATTGGCTGTGGCTCAATATACTGTGATCACACTATGAATTCAACTTGGTACATTTACTTTGCGGCAGTTGTCTTTGAAAGTTTTAGCTTTTGATCCACATACAAAACACTTGACTTTGCACTCAAGCCCTTTAACCTCCAGTATTGTTACTGAAGTGCTCTACCGAGCAACATAATGTAAGTGGAACCAAATGGGTGGCAATGTTGCGGTCTGCGTGATTTGCAGTGCTACTACTTCTTCACACATTGCATGACGCACATAGGCCAGAAATATTTATTTTGTTCTTATCTGTTCAGAACACTTTTATCACAAGCTTTCAGTGTCCTCAACATGGCTTGTGGTAAGGAAATGGATCTGGTTATAGCTTTCTTTCAACATGTTTGTGGTTGAAGCATAATTTCTTCATTCGCATCTTAGTTCTGCTATTAAATATGAAGAAGTACAACGTATTATGTTTAAAAAGCGATTATTTGCGACATAGGTGACAATTCTAATATCTATCCATTTTCTTGCCATGGAGGATGGAAACATATGGTTCTCAGGTTAAGGTATAAGTATAAAAATAGAAGCTAGTTGTTTAGCTGTGAATCACAATCCAAACAAACAAGATGGTCAAAGAATGCGGAAGGAAAGATGGCACACCTTTGTGCCTACAGCTTTCACAACTTATACTGTGTCTCTTCAGCATAGTAAAAAAATACGTTCAAGCTGTATTAGAAATGTAAAAATATATTTTTATGCAATACTTAACCCAAAATTTAAAGCATAATCTTATTGCTTTTACTTAAAACAGAAAAGCAACAATATTCCTGTTTCTGCACACCGTCTTAATACAGTTATGTTTTCTGTAATATCAATTTGCTATGTTGATTTTGAGGAATAGATGAAATAAAAATAGAAACACTTCAGTAGTAGCTTACCTTTTTATATCTAAATCTGACCTTATCAACTACTTTTTAGACTCCAATTATTTCAAACCAGGAAAGGAATAAGACCACAGGATATTTACTTATTCTTATCTAGCAACCCTGAATAGGAGTATCTAATTTATTTAATTTGGATAAACATTAGCTTTTTCTTCTTTTGCGCTTTCCTTTGGTTTATTTTTTTGTATTTCCTTTTAATTCCTGTAAAGCACTTCATATTGAGTTGTTGCTGAAAATGTACGTAAATAAAATTACCTTTACCTTTTTGCACTTCTCCTTTCTAAGACTAACACAGGCCACCAAGCTGTTATTAGATGGTTAATTAGCTGGCTATCTGCATTGTAGCTACTCTGCAGTCAGCTGCTAGTTTTTTGACAGCTTAATAAATAAAGCATGCTGTGTTTCCTGTGAGAGAAATGTTTTGCTGCTTTCTCAGTCAGCTAACCAACAGTGAGCAACTCAAGGTGGGAGAAGTGGCTGTGCTGCATCACGCCTCAAACAGCCAGAGAAAACTCTGGAGGATGTGACACTTTCTCCTGCATTTCATTGAGAGGACTTTAAAACCACAGGAGTGTTATGATGACATTTTATTTATACCATTTATACCTCAAATGGAGCCAGACCTACTGAAGATGAGTAAAAAGCTTTAAAAGCATTATTTTGTCATTTCAGAAGGATAATTGGTCATTATTCTTTAAAACCTATCGTTTAGATGTTCAGTAGAAGAAATAATCCCAACTGAATAAGGTATCAATTTTGCTTGTCTAACAGACCACTTCCAAAATTATAGGTACCTTAGGCAATTATTGTTAAGTTAAATGTAACTGGAGCCTTTGTTTAAAAATGCATTATTGATGTTTTATGTTGATAACTCTAGAAATGTAAGTACTTTTTAGTAACCACTTTTTCTGTGTTGTAAATATAATATTATACAGGGGCCCATTTTTCTTAGCTAGAGAACATTTCATTTACATTTTATAGCTCACAATATGTTAATTGAGCAGGTTAGAACAATTAAAAACCATGACAAGTAAATTGATACTAATTCCACTGAACTGAAAGATGTTTAGTGCAGACTATGCAACCACAGTAAAAACTGTAAATTTATTTAATCACCGAGGGAAAAATCTGTCATTCACTCTTTCACCGCATTAGAAGTCATTTAATTACAAATAGAACTGTAATGGTGAAACGGTTTGTATGTTTCCTAAAGCATGCAAAAGAGGGGCTTTGGTACCGTTTAATAGATCATTTTAAAGGCTGAGTAACTTCTATGAATCCATCAGTTTGTACATCATACTGTAATACCTCTGATGTAGCTCCACCTGGTGGTGGTTTTATAATTTACCCAAACAAAAGTCGATGCCAGATCTTTTGTACTTTGCATAATTTTTTTTAAAAATATTACTCCTTTATTTTTCTTTCAGTTCTCCTCTCTGCCAAAGTCCTGGCACAGAGCCCGGTGCCAATCAACTTCATCCCAGCTCTGGTGCAGGTCCAAACAGGCAGTGAGATCGTGTTCACAGTGAAGGTTGACGCTGCTGTCTTCTCCATGACATGGTCGTACCAAACCGGAGCTACTCTGGCTTTGTGGACCCAATCTGGCACTTCTGACAACAGCGTGCCTCAGTTCCTAGGCAGACTCTCCATCAGTGCCACCCAGCTTCGAATCAGAGCTGCTCAGCTGAACGATGCCGGGCTCTACACAGTGGAGGTGGTGCCCATCTCTTCCACAGGCCTGGTGAAAAACTCCCAATCTGTGGAGCTGAAGGTGTTTGGTAAGAAATGAAGAAGTGGGTCTGAACAGAAATAAAGAAGAGGTGGTGTATGTGAGACAGTGTATGAATGTGCAAAGAGGGAAGATGGAGACTTTGAGGGGGTGTGAATTCATCTGGGGGGGTTATAATGAAATTAGTGACCCACAGACAGTCAGGTAAGAGTAATGAAATAGGAGGAGGGGAGGAAGCGAGTAGCTACAGGCTTTATGCCAATTAAAACCCATTTGATATGCAGAACCCTTGCTCTTAGATGTCTAATGTCATCTAAAAGCAGTGCTGCACATAGAGACAGTAGATATGTATTTGCATTCATTTATATTCAGTGCTGTAATGGAGCCTGAACAGCTGAGTGTCTCTTTATTTCCACCCCACACTGGAAGGATGACGCACAGTCTCGCTCTCCCCTCTCGGCAATACTAGGATGGACCGTATTATCTGAAGCACTAAGGTCACGTTTTTCCAAACCAGTCCTTGAGCCGGACTCTGAACATCCTGCTTGCTCACTTGATGCTCTTTGGAATCAGAGGCTGCTTAAATCCTTAAAAATGAAATGCTCCTGCTGAGTCACACTCATGCGGATGCTCCGAGAAAGTAATTAGGGCTGTTTAGTAGTGGCTCTAATGTTTTTGTTTGTTTGCTGTTGCTGCCGCGGTTCCTCTACTCTCGGTGCTCCGTCCTCTATCCATACGCCCCCTCTTGTCCCCGTCCAATTATTTAACTTAGGCAGACTGCCAGGAGGCATCTTGGCTACCACCCGCATCGTTTGCCCTTTTATTCACCATCTGTGCTTCTAGCTAAATGCTGTCCCTTCTCAGCCCTTTCTTGCTTTGATTACAACAAATTATCCTCTGCAGAAACTGCAAACTGCTCCCTATTGTTCCATAGCTCCAACTTTTGTAGTATGCTCTCAGGCTGCAAATCTGCGGTTACTGTTCTGTTTTGTTGAGCTCTTAGGTAAAATGCTTGTGTTCTGTTTGCAGACCCGGTAGCTGGGGTAAGTCTGACTGTCCCTTCAGCGGCAGTGGAGGGGAAAAACGTGTCTCTCAGTTGCACGTGGACCAGTGGGACTGAAGTTACGGCCCAGTGGAAGAAAAATGGCACAGCCATCACACCCGATTCCAGAATCACCATCTCCGGTGGCTTTTTAATAATCAACCCTGCCAGACGTGATGATGCCGGGGAGTACTCTTGCACCGCCAGCAACAATGTCAGCTCCCAGACTTCCACAAAGAGCCTCACTGTCTACTGTGAGTTTACACTGACCAAGACAAGAGCCGGCTAATCTGCTGTGACCACAACAAATGGCAGAGGCTTATCTCCCTATCCACATTGCACTGCACGCTGGGTGCTGAATTACGCCCGGATTGCACAAGACATCCTTCCAGAAGCTCACAGTGTTGCTTCTGGCTTTGTCCTGATCACATCATTAATTCTGATACGATGCTCGTGCAGCAGAATATCTCACTGCCATTCTTATGCAATGCATCATTGTCCTTTTAGATCAGAAAAATGGTCCCTTTAACTAATAGAAAAAAAAGGAAAAGGCTCAAAACATTTCGAGTCTGGTAGATGGAAGACAAATAAAAATTGAGTGTCTTTATTTTACCCTGCGGTGAAAAAAAAAATCCTTGAGAGGAATTGGTTGCAGCGAAAATATGTGATTTAACACTGAGCCTTTTGCTTTCCTGCTGCCTGATTATAGCTTATAAATCTTGAAGTGCAACTAATGATCATTTTCAACCTCAATTCATTTCTTGTTTTATTTTTTAAAGTAATTGGTCAGTCTATAATTTAACAGAAAAATTGTGAAAAATGTGCTTTACCTGGTTGGTGACTCTTTAGAAATGGCTCAGGTTTTCAGGCCAACATGATTTGCAGTGGTGCCGTCATATTTTACATGTAATTCAAAGGCACATTGCAACCTTTAGTGACTATGAGGTTGAAAACCCATTTGACATCAAGGCAAATCTCATGTCATCTGTGGATTCTGATTGGAGTTCTGCTTTAGGTTGTCGTACGTGAATAAAACACGATGTGGAGGAAGGTGGTTTGGTCAACCAAAATGACCCTTTTACATGCAAGGTGGTACATGCAGTGAGAATTGAGCATTTCTCATAATACTACATGCACAATAAAACATAATTTCTTGTAGCTAAGTGCAGTTTAGTCCAGGAGGAAAGCCTGTTAGCGGGAACATAGCTTCAGATTTGAGTGGAAGTTCACCTTCCATCACAAAAATAACCATAAACTTAAAGTTAAATGCAGTGATTTAGAGGCTGCATTTAGCCTGCAACAGGCTTGTCTAATGCATGATTTAGTAATAAAAAATAGTTCTTATTGCAGGATAGATGTGAAAACACCTGTTTTCGCTTTGAAATTGTGGACAGCTGCTCACAGACCTATAATGAAAAATACTTTTCTTTCAAGATGAATCTGAGGCATGTCAGACAGTGGAAAACATGACAGGATTTGAACAATTTTTGAACACACAACACACAGGACCTGACTGTTTTCAGCAATAAAAAAACCCAAATAGCGTATTTTTTCTTGGTTCCTTTCCAATGTGAAGTTTTTTTTTAATGGAAATGTTCACCTTAAATCCGACAGAAAATACAGTTTTTAAATTCTGAAACAAAACACAGAGCGCCCGTCTCTCGCTCATTAGCTGAGAAAGATCAAAGAGGGTTAACTGCAGTGATTAAGACTAATGAGGTAACTAAAGGCCTTAACTTGCTCAGTAATTCCTACTTCAGCAGAACATGTCATTTGTCAATCACAGCTTTTTAAAGTATCACGTGGTCTTTGAATTATGTCATGTTTGGTAATAAATGTTTTGTGATCATAACCGACCAGATGGACCCGACACCCCCGTCCTGACTGTCGACTCCCCAAAAAAATGCGTGGGTGGAGGCGACGTGATGGTGGGCCAGGCGGTGCGTCTCACCTGCACGTCTACCTCGCTGCCCTCTGCCACGTTCTCATGGCAACATAACGGACAACCCGTCTCATCCGGGGCGCAAGACAGCGGGGTGCTGAGTCTCCAGACCTTCTCGACTAATGACAGCGGCCGGTACGTGTGCACGGCCACAAACGGCGTCACCACAGGCACGTCGACGCAGAGCTACAACTTGGCAGTTGTGGGTGAGTTATGGTGAATGCTTGCCTCTGTGACCGATGATGGTCTCGGTTGGTTTTAGGAGTTGCTGCTGTATCCGTCTTCGCGACAGGAGAGGGACGGGGAGCATCCTGGGAGATTGATCTAGTGAGATTGTGGTCAAAGTCGTTCAGTGACTCAGCTCTCTCCTTTCCTTTTGGGTCTTTTTTACTGTCGCTTCCTTCCTGTAGTTAATTCCTCATCCCTTTGTTCTTTCCTCCTTTCATCCTCTCTCTTGTCTGTCTGAGATCCAGAATCATTACCTTTATTAATTCACCCTGTACGACGACTCACTTCTCTCTGTTTCAGATGTTTGTTTAGATGGAGGGGAAGTTGCAGGGATTGTGATCGGCGCTTTCCTGGGCCTCCTAATCATTGTGCTTCTTATTTTGTTCCTCGTTGTTTTTACGCGAAGGAGAAGAGGTAAGTCTGTGGTCAAACAGGTGTTGTCATTTTTTTCATGCTCATTTCTAATGTGACAGTAATTTTCCTGCCCTGGGATGTCAAGTTATTCTTTTGTTATTACAGAACGGGAACAACGAAGAAATGCTGTGTTTGCTCCGAAGACAGATCCAATTCAAAGACCTCTTGTAAGCCACCCCAAAGTTTACACATGATTCACTATTGATTTTGTCTTTATTCTGTCATTACGATGCTGCTGAAGGCCCCTTCACAAATAGACCCTATCTTTCTTTTGCTCTCTCTTCCATGCCCTCATTTATCACCTGCTCACTTCAAGCCTCCAGATCTTCAAACTAATGGTGTATGGAATTTGGACCAAGGTCTCCAGCCTCCGCTCCATCAGACGAACGGGCAAGAAAGCCAACCTGCGCGCTTAATCACCAACAACCTTGAAACCCAGGCAAGCCTACAGGCGCAGACTCTGAACAGGCAGCGTGACTTTGACGTTCAGCAAAATAATAGCCGCACTCGCACAAACCAACTTCCGCAAAATCTTACCTCATACCCAAATGATGGCTTTGACAATCCAGCTTTCACACACGTGGATTCTCAGAATGTAAACACGGCTTCGAACATGCAGCAGCAACAGCAGCAAAATCCAAACGTTCTGATTCAGGCTATACCTGGGCAGGGTGGCAATCAGCCTCCAGCAGTTCAAGTCAGCCTCAATGCACTGCCAAACTCTAATAATCCAAACAACAATGCTCACATACCTACTATTAATGTCAACCTCAACTCCTATCCTGGCAATGGCCAACAGGCTCTGCAAGAAAGTTCTTCTCGTCCAAGTAATCAAGGCTTCAATGGTGTTCCACAAACGCAAAACGACTTCAGAGACACGAGGCGGTTAGATGCTGCAACACAAGGAGGACGATCCTATCCAAGTAACCACAGACTAAATGGTCATGTTAATCCAACTTTTCAAGATGAAGCTGGACTTATTCCAATGGGATTCACACATTTTAATAACAATCCGACTTCCCAGCGAAATGAAAACACACAGACCTATCAGCAGGAGCCAGAGTCTCATAGAAGGCCAGACAGAGAGTCAAGACAACACGAGTCAACACCGAGGTCCAGGCAGAGGCAGACCCCATGGGACCTTCTCAGAGGAACGCCAGCATACCCAAACGGGACGCCCCAAAGAGCACAAGTGCAACCTGAAGCTGATTCAGATTACAGTGCAGAGTACACCGTCCGTCCTCCCATACGAGAGGGACGGACACTAAACAGACCGCCGCCTCAGAGCCAAGCCGATACGCGGCGTAGAACTCCTCCGAGGCGCGATCCGCCCTCAGAGGACAGTCGGACACAGACCTATCATGCTGCTGATCGTCCTCCAAATGCTAATAATGTTACGCTCCCCGAGCGCTCACACCGCACACAGAGAAACCCCCGTGCAGACAGGGAACGGTCTCCGCGAGACATCAGAGGTAGCCAGACTGCCCTCAGGCAGGAAACTACTCACAGCAATAACCCCCAGGCATCGCCTCTCATGAGCCAGCAGGCCTCTGCAGGCCACGCTGCTGTGCTGCGAGGACACGCCGCACAACAGGGACTTGCTCCACCGCAGGGCACAGATACGAGAGCTTTGGCTGATCCTAATCACCTTCAGCAGCCCCACACAGCACAACAAAGCATAGCTGCACCAGCCCAAACACGGCGAGGTCAGACACAGCCCGTCACGCCTGGTGCCATCCAGCCGCGTCAGGGGGGCGCCGAGCCAGTCCCAGTGCCTCCTGCCCAGCACAATCCCAGTAACCTAACCCAGGCTGCAGTGAGAGCCCACACTGAGAGGGCTCAAGTATTTAAAGATCGGAGAGAGCAAACTCAGGCGGCCCTGATCCACTCTGGCACAGCGCAGACTCAAGCTCCTGCTGCTGGAGGTCAACAGCCACCTCCGCCGCCTCCTCCTATCCCTCTGGCACAGTTTCAAGCCCTTCCCAAGACACACACCCAACACAAATCCCCAACAAGGGTTCCACAGCCCCTCAGACAGAACGTGCCAGCAGCTCAGCGGCAGCACGGTGCGCCGCGCCACACCACCACCATGCCTCGCAACCATCACCATCACCCTGGCCACGCGCAGGCGGGCGCACACCGGCACGGCCACGTGCAAGCTCACGACCACAGGCGCCCCGCCAATGTCGCTGCGTGGCAGGTGAGTCTCCATAAAGATGGCAGGCAGCAGATGCCATATGGTTAATGATCGTATTATTTTCTCCAGCATGTGGTCCTCTCTCAGATGTGCACCTATAGCAAATGCTTACTGTGTTTGTGAGTTATTATTAGCTCATTTTCATTCTTCCCAGCAGTTTGTGTTTTTCTCTTCTCTGTTTATCTTTTTCTGCCTATATGATATCATCTGTAAGCTTGCAGAGCTTTGCAAAAGTATAAATCTTTTACATGTCAATTTTGTCACATTCTAATCACAAACTTCAGTTTATTGCATATGTATTTTTTTTGCAGTAGATCAACACAGTGTAGCTATAGTCATAAACTATTAAAAACTTGTGATTTTGTTAATATTTTACAAATGAAAGGTTTGGCATGTACCCATTTGTACATTTCTCAACCAGCTTTGTACATTAAAAGACAAAACATTTTCCCTGTTCTCCTTTGCAAAATAACTTGTTCACACAAACAGATGCTCTGTCAGATATTACTGAGTCTATGTGTGAACAAAATGTTCTTGCCACTGATTTTCAATAGTATTTAGATCTGGACTTTGACTAGACCCTTCCAATAAATGAGTATGCTTTGATCTAATCCGCTGGGAGCTGAATCTCTTCCCCAGTTTCATCTTGTGCAGACTCTCACTATGTTTTGTTTAAGTTTATTTTCCGATTTATTCGTTTTTTTCTAAAAAAAAAAATTCTTCCATGTTTGCTGTTTCGTTTGTGGCTAGCTTTAAACAAGACTTCTTGTGGTTTTATTTGAACAGTAGCATTTTCCAGCCACTTTTTCCATGGAAGTCAGTTTTGTGCACTGTAAAAAACATAATAAATTCTTACATCCAAGCTGTGGATCTTCGTGGTTCTGCCAGAGTAACCATGCACATATTGACTGATAATTAATGCATTGGTTGCATTGGATTTTTTTTAAAGGTATTAAAGATGGCACTACACTTTTCAGAATTTTATTTGTAAAACATCTTGACATGAAACATTAATTTTTCACTGAAATGTTTGATTGTAATGTGACAAAATGGACAAAAATACAGTAGAATACAGTATGAATACTTTTGCAAGGCTCTATTTTGTCTTTTCACTACCATCTTCACACCTAGAAAACTGTCCTTACTCCTTTGTGTCTGTGAGACTAGTTTATCATAGTAGCTGTGTGACTGCTGCCTCCTCTGCATGACATGTTGCCAATGAGGGCCTTGTTGTGTCTTTCCAGCAACAAGCCCACAGAGGAAGACCAAGATGATGACAGATGTCAGCAGACGAGGCTCTACAACTATCCCGCATGCGCTGTCACAAACAAACAGCTGACAGACGTGATCTAATATTCCGCCAAGCAGGACCGACTCCGCAGAGTCTGCTTTCCAAAAAGGCTGTCATTCTCTGAAAGTCGGTGCAAACTTCCTGCGAAAGGAGTGAACACATCACCCATGGAGATATTAAGCTTTCAGTGTCTCCTTTAAAAGAAATGTGCAACCTTTGAGAATTTACGAAATCAGATTATCTGAACGATGTTTAAGTTCTAACTAAAAAGCAGCACTAACAGGGCAGCTCACTGTCCCACGGACCCGGATGTTTTGTTTCTGTTTTGACTCTCAACTCGCTGCTCGTATATCAAAATTTGCCCAGAGTCTGCTCAACGAAAAGTTTAATGATCAATGGCTCCTGACCATGTTCGCATCCTACCATCCATTCATCAACACAACTAAACAACACACCCATGATAAATTGCACGAGAAACACATGCATGAATATCTGTGAACACCTGAGCTAGTAGTGACAGACGGTAAATGGAAAAGGGACCCCGGCGCAAGATGGACTCGGCTGCCGGTAGTGGTGACAGTTATGAAAGAAGAAATTAGCGGTAGGGGTGGTCTTGACTCACACTGAGCTATTTATTTTGTGCCTTCTGTTAGCGGATGCCTCTTCTGACACTTCTCAATTAAGAGGATTCGCCTCACTGGTGCTCGGAAATAACGCTCAGCTTCACAAGAAGGGGGATCCCGTGAACGGATGGGCGCTTATTAATTAAATGCTTTTATGTGACTTAAATGGCTCGGAAAATAATCGCACTGAACCATGAATGAGGTCAGCACAAAGACCTGAAACTGTCATGCGTTTCTGCTGAAAAAGCAAAGTTGACATTTTACTGGGTCATGCACATATTTTTCTATTACTGCTTATGTATTTATTGATTTATAATGGCTATATTTTCTAAGCTAAATGATGTCTTTGTGGATTGACAATTTGGAATAATACCACCTTCCACAGCAGAAGCACTATGCACTGCGGTGTGCATGTCTAAAGCTGCAGCTCTTGTTTATTTGTAGAAAGTACTCAAATGTGTTGTTTTGCTATAGAGGAAGTGGGCTCTCTCAAGTAGTCAGGAGCAGTTAGTATTTTACCTGCTGCCTGGATTGTCCCAGACTGGCATTAATTCTCAGAATAGACTCAATTGCACAGCTAATCACAGTAGACCACAAATTAAAGAGGATCTTAAACAAATTGTATAGCAGTGATGATGAATGCTATGCTCACTTTCATCACCTTTGTGTTAGCAATGGTCCATTAGATCCAAGGTGTGGATTAAGACCCCTAGGAAGCTGTATGTCTACATTTTTTGTGACATATTTTTAAAACCAGCCTCATAAGTGTGTTCAAAGCTTGCAAAACTGTAGTGTATGCCATGTGCATTATTTTAATGATTTAACAACTCTGGGTTGCCTCTACAAAACATTTCTACCGTTAGTAATGAGATTCACAGTGGAAGAGGGACTGTGTTGGCTGCTGCTTCCTGTCAGTGTCTGTCCTGGGGAAAGCAGCTGAAATACTAGTTTTTCGATATTTCAACATTCAAAGCAGGTTTATGAAGCTGAAGAACACGCGTTTCTATATTTTTCTACTTATAAAGTCTTCAAGAAGAAGTAAGGTAGAGTAAAAATGCTATCACAAGCTAATCACTTAAGCAAACTAAGCCACATGAGCCAAATATATCTGCAGAAACAAAATGGTATCTATCCTGCAGGAACCACAAGTTTGACTAAATGTGTCATAGTCAAACAAATGTTTGTTGCGGTATTGTAAACACCACTGATGAGTGAGTTAAGTGGGACATGCACAATACTTATGCGGACCCTATAATACTGATGAAATCTAACGTTCTGTTTTGCTGCACTATGGATCTACTGGGCTTTCAAGCATAAACATGGCACACATCATAATGGATTATTCGGTTGGAACTGTTCAGAAAAAAAATAATTTTCCTAAATACCTCATGTCTGGATCAGGAACAAAACCTAATACAAGATGACTGTTTACAAAAAAAGGTATGTGCTTATTTACACCAACTCTGTATTTGGCCAGAGAAGCTGCATGATAAAAATTTAATTGGATGGATTTTAAAATCGCCTGGTTTTGTAACACCAGTGTTAAATAGAGAATTATTAACAGACTGCAGACTGACATGCAACAATGTAAATACCTTCAGCTATTTATGAAATGAAGATAATGTAGAAGTTTATAAAACAGTGCAGATGGATAAGATGTGCTATTGAGCTGACTGAGCTTTTCAATGCAGGTAAGATGGTGGCTGCTCATGATTACAACATTTTCCCTACTTTAAAAAATGTTTTATCCCTCTACTGTATCTCGGTTGGACTAGATTTACAGATCAGAAGACCAAAAAACACAAGGCCAAAGGTTTCTTGTATTTTTTAAAATAATTTTTCACAGTCTTTGCAAAAGATTGAGAGTAAAAATGAGCCCAAAGGATGTTAATATCTTAATTTTAAAGAAACATCACTAATATGCAAAGTTTTCACTTAATCACTGCCTAATAATGCATGATTAGCCTCATAAATAATACTCATAACTAGATCATACAGCTTGTAATGCCACAGGTGCCTTATTTTATGTTCCATTTTGTGGCGGGGGGGTTTCTACATTGCTTTGGGTTTTTGAGATATCTGTTTTTAATAAAGATTTTTGTTACTGGTGTCTCCATATAGGTGCTATGGATTTCAAGGAATTACTGTCATCACATACTGTCATCACAGTGGAGTCTCTCATCTCTCCTATTCACAAGAGATTTGCACTTGCAAAAATATTTCATTTAGCTCTTTCCAATGGGAATTCAACCTGCCAAACATGATATTCTTTTCATTTTCCGCACACACACACACACAAAAATCTCCTCAAGCATGCAGACAAGAAGTCAGTCCACAAACCACCTATTTATTCTGAAGCTCCTCTGAATCACAGAGCTGTCTGTAGCCAGAGTGTATTTCTGCTCACTGTGTGTTCACAGTGATAATTATTCATGGTGCTTGTGTACACAGAGCGCTTGTTCAGATGAATCTTCCTCCTTCGTCTCGTCGTGGAGGTGCAGAGCCTGCGTTTGAATCACGGCTCCATCCGTCTCCCAATCCCGGGCTCCCACTTTTACGTCACCTCTGATGAAAAGTCCTGCTGCTCACTATCGGAGACACTTCACGGTATACTAGCACTGTAATGAGTGAAGATGGAGTGCATTTGAGTACCTGTACTAGAATAGCTTGGAGCGTTGCCTGCCGGTTCCAGACGAAAGCGGTGATTTATGAAAAGTTTGCTGCAGTTTTACAAATGAAGTCCTTTGTATAAATATCCTGTGCCGACTGTCTTTGGAGCGAAGGCTGTTGTTTATGGCCTAAACAATTCAAATGAAATTGCAAGACATTTTGTTGTGAAAAACAACACTCAGAACCTTATGTGTCGACCTTCTCTGTGGCAATTTGCATGCAAATTTGCTCATGTTGCCCCAGTGCACTGATTTGCTGTGATTTACTCTGACAACCACAAGTATAGTAAATGTTTACGGATCCCTCTGGAGATAGAAATTAAAGGGAAACATAACTCAAGTGCTGTGTAGCAAAATAGGCCATATTTTTTTGTATCAATGGATTCTGGTGTTTTGTGTGCGTCAAGTGGCAAACATTCGCTACGCAAGTGTGAATAACACCAATGCTGAAGGACCTCAAAAGACAGCAGTGAAAATATTTTAATACTGCGAGACGTCTACTAAAACCCTCAACTAAAATAAATTTTAAATTGCCTCAGCTCTACAGGAGAACACACATTTAAAAATTGGATGCGATTTTATAGTTAGGAAATGGTGTAGAAGTAAGAATAAAGCCAACATTGAATTAATTCTCATTAACAATTTAACGCCATAAATAAACAAAACCATATCTATTTATGTCAGTGATTGTGGGGATTTTCTTCACCATATGAAATGTTTTTTTAATATATTATTTTATTAAATAAATGCAATATTTCTATATGCTGCATATTTGGCTGTCACTCTGTTACTCTTGTTCAGTTGCATATTGACACAAGCAGCAAATCAGCCAGTCATATCACATCGACTCAAAACAGTCAGGTGTCTAAATGCGGTGGAGACGAGTTGCTGAAGTTCAAACTGAGCATCAGAATGAGGAAGAAAGGGGATTTAAGAGACTTTTAACATTGTTGCCAGACAGGCTGGTCGGAGTATTTCAGCGACTGCTGAGCTTGTGGGATTTACACGCACATCCATCTCTGAGGTTCACAAAAAAAAGTGTCTTAAAGATGCCAGAGAAGAATGGTGAGACTGGTTTGAGCTAATAAAAAGGCTGCAGTATCTGGAAAGAAAGCACTACTTCTGGGTTTGTACTAATTAACTTTGTTTTAAATTCACAACGGTCATAATTCTTTGAGGCATAGATTAAACGTGTAGGAATCATTCCCGCAAAAGATTTTCATTCATATTGACATGATGGCATCACACAGTTTCAGCAGGTTTCTCAGCTGCTCTTCCTTGATGCAAATCTCTGTGCAAAAAAACATCGCTCGCAGGATATGTCCTCCTGTTTGAATGTTCTCTTTTAATTCAAGAGATGGTTGCGGGTTGAAATCGGCCAACAGCCACACCACTTTCAAAAGCAACTACATCCTCTGTCTTTAACTTACTAAAATGTATCTAAATACAAGAAGTTTTTTGTATGCCCCATTTTATAAGGAGACAAATTGTCATGTTCTACTAGAAAACAAACTTTAGTCGTAATTTTGATATATCATAAAAGAGTAGGATAAAATAGCCCTCATAAGTTTGCGTCTTATGGGAATATTATTTAAGATAACTATTACATTTTTTATTTATCTTTGAGAAAGAAAACCAAAGGAAACCATCACCACTGGAGTTGTCCGTTTGGCAATATTTTTTCTTTCCATTTATTCTTCCATTTTGGTTGGCCTTTGGCCAGAAAGATAACTCTGTGCTGCTTATAGGCTATAAATTGTTCTGTATGAAAGTCTCCACAGTGAAACTACACCTGAAAGTGAAACAATGACAGTTTAGGTCTCTTTACCCACCAGGGGGAGCTGTGAGAAAGTAGTCTTGACACCCATTGAGTTTCATTTAGTTCCTTATTTATCAGCATCTGGAAGCCTTGGCCATCTGTTCAACACTAAAGGTGTGTGCTGCAAGCCATAGGCAAAGTTATTTTTAACAACACACTGATAAAAAAAAATAGAAAAAAATAATAAAGAAAAAAGCAAGGGGAAAGAAGTGCAGCAACAACAAAACCCTCAGTTGTCACAGGCTTGTTTAAAGGTGAACTGCTGCCTTCAGGGGAACAAATAAACCACAGTTCCTTCAAAGAGTTTTGTTTTCTATCATAATCTTTTGTTGGATCAACTGAGCGCATCGTGTTCTGTTTAATATTTTCAGCATGTTTCACTTCAGATGCAGGCAGAGACTGTTTTATTCCTACTCTGCAGTAAAATAAGCCAGAAAAAAAACAAGTCCTTGTGGGATTTTTAGTGTTTTAAACTCTTTTCAACATTGATGAATTCTCATTTCTGCCTTGTGCCGTTTTTAAAGATGTCTGAGAGGATGAAATTTAGAACTAGAAATAGGCAATCATTTTATTTCATGTTAAATGTGCTTGACCTTGAGGCTGTCTACCACAGTGCAAATGAATCTTGCCTTACCCATCACCCCCCCACTTCATAAGCTTCTGAAATCCATCGCTACTAAGTATGTCAGAGAGGCCGAGTTTTGTCGTCTAGAACTAAAACTGCAGAGGAGAGTGCAGAAGAAAATCAGGGGGCTGAAAAAAAAGCTGATTCTTCGAAGTGAGGGTGAAATGTGTATTTGCAGCAGAAGCTCAATACCAGGAAAACAAACCAAAAAAAAAAAACTTGAGCTAACGCGCGACTCACTAAAAATATATGTGAGCCCAGAATAGCAATGCATGTGGTCTCAGAACAGTGTGCATTTAGTGAAGTGATAGAACATTAGGCACATGCTGAGTGGACTTATGCTGCTTCTGCTCTGTTTTTAGAAGGGAATTTTATGCCTTTTAGTCAACTCTCTCTCCACTAACTTTTAAGTTGTCCTGACTTACAAAAGAAATTACTCAGCGTCCAGTAAGTGGAATACGGAAAACGAAACTGATGAATGATGCATTGTCATGAGTTTTTAATTTGGGTCACAGCTGATTTTATCCATCAGCCATGCTCACCGCATTTCACTTTTATTGCCAAAAAAAAAAAACAAAAAATCTGAATTTAGCTCCATGAGGCTTTGTCTTAACTCTGACCAATTTCCCTCTTCCTGCATATACAGTCTTCCCCACTGCATAATGTTGTCACTGCCATGTTTCACAGTAGGGATATTATGTTCAAGGTGATGCTCAGTGTTATTTTCTGTGTGCGCCAGTGTTTTGCATGTATTCAGAAAGTTTTTTTTTTATCTCTTCCTACCAGAGAACTTTCTTCCACATGGTTATTGTATGTTCAAATCACTGAAGATACTGGAGTGAGGTCCGGACCTTGGACCTCACAGCAGCTCATTTTTTCAGATATTGTACCTTAAAAAAAAGAAAATCCTAAGGTTTTTCTTACCATTTTACATTTGGGTGCTACTTTGTGTTGGCGTATCAAGCAAAATCCCAATGAAATAGAAGCTTGAGAAAAATTTCAAGCAGTCTGCATACTTTTGCAAGGCACTACATCTGAAAGCTGAGCACAGCCCTCTTAAGTATTCAATGCATAACACTATGTGGCCTTTAAATATACAACCTAACCTGAAGTAGCAACAAGCGATGATCAATGCAGTGAACCGGCAGCCAAGGAGTATGAAAGCTGCTCCAACGAGTTTTTCTTTCTTCACTTTGTTTGAGCTGTTTCCCATCTCGTGCTCATTATTATGGGAGGAGAGGATGAAGAAGATAGAGCTCAGAGAGTTAAGGCCAGCTCTGCTCCTGTGACAGTGGAGGTAAGGTGCAGAATGTTATAGAGGAAGACTGATTAAACAAGCAAACAACCCTCTGTCCTCCAGCACTTTTACACCTGCAGCTAAAAAAAAAAAAGTTAAATAAACATAATCATAGGGCTGGCAGAGGAGCTGTAAATACCCCGCGGGAAAGGTGGTTTACTCATTTATTGGCTATATTTTCATGCCTCCAACTGGATTGCTTTCTCCTCTTCCCTCATTTATGATGTTTGGTTTCATATGTTTTTTACTGCAAAGCAGGGCAAACGACCAAAACATGTCAAAAATATCTAAAAATCACAAATCGTGACATATAGTAGTGGCCTGTCATTTCTTTTGCCACAGAAATCTGTATTCTTATTGTCTTCTAATCTGTGGTACAGAATATTAAATATTTAGATACATTTACAGTGAAATAAATAGCTGAAACCCACCCACCCCAATAAAAACTTTATATATATATATATACATATATATATATATAATTGAAACCTGCTCTGCTAGAGACTATGAGCAAGCATTTCAGCACAGTCACTCAATGAGCACAGGTGAAGCTGTGAAAGAGTAAAATCAAATCAAATCCCTTTTTTAATCTCCTTACCAGACTGATTGCATAAAGTAATTAGCAACAATTGCCTCCAAAGAAAAGTGCACACCTGTCATCACTTTGCATCGAAATGGCCTCACAAGGAAGGAAGCTACTGCGAAGAACAATGATTGTTTTTCTTCATCATCAAGAACTTCAAGGTGAGATGAGTTGCAGTGAGGAAGATGTTAATATAACGCCAAAACCACAGCGACTTGTCTGCTCTTGAGGACCAATGTAGAGCTTGTGCAACAAAGGCAGCGAATTGTTGTGGGTCAATCTGCATGCATGCTGGTGGAAATGGTATTCAGTAATGGCCATGTGAGAATAAGGGCAGCAAAGATCCCAACTTGTCTTAAAGGAAAACACTGGGGATACTGGGGAGACTGATGTGTTACTGGGAATGAACTGCAGCAGAGGATTCACTTTATTTCGTGAAACCAATTCTGAATGGTTGGGAAGCCTAGAAAATAATTTATCCAGATAAGGAAAGGTAAGCTGTGTTATCAGTGAAGGATCCTAAAACATTTCCTGTTTGGAGTTGCTTCTTTTCCCTGGTAAACAAAACTGCCATAAATAAAGATCAGAATCAGAACATTCAGGCCCAGAAATCCAGTCCCAGTTTGGTGAATATCTGTGTGTATCTTCCGTGATGAAGCATTGTGTCCAGTAGAGATTGTTGACATGAGTAATGTGGCTTTTGACTACAGGGCAATAACACTTGGGGCGTGCTACGCAAATAATAAAGAAATGTTCCTTTTGTTGCATCCCAAATAAGGTTTGCATCTCCAGTCAAAGGCACAGGATGAACTCTGTGGTGGTGCAACAATATAAAAACAACAGCAAGCCATTACAGGAAATTGTAGGAAAGTGTAGTTGTCTAATTTGCATGGTATTAGCGATACGTTCTATGCATTTAGCTAGCTAAACTGAAATAAATATTAAATCAATGTTTTCTTAAAGGGTTAAAATCCCCACTTAACTCAAATTAAAATGAATAAATTCAATTCCTTACAATTCCAAAATAGTCACATATACATAGTCACCTCTGAAAGGAAAATCAGAAAACCAAGTTTTATTGTCAAAAAAAATGAAGGGAAATATAAAGTAAAATGAAGCATGGTGCGTCGTGTTTTGTGAGAAACCAGTGCAATTACATTACAGGAAGATTTATTAGGACTTTATCATGTTTTTTTAAACCTTAGCATTTCTTCAGCATATTTATGCCAAAGAAGTTGAAAAAGATCTATAAATGCTGAGCCCACAAACAACATTTGCATCACTGCCACTACTGCAGATGTACTAAACACGATGCGTTTTACAGCTGCACTTATTCACATTCAGCTCACATCCTGCTCTGAAAGAAACCTTTATGGAAAACAGTTTTTAGATTACCTAAAATGCTCTTTTTACAGATGTTTCCTGTTTATTGCACTGATTGCATGCTGGTGTGAACTCCAACGCTCATTTTAAATGTAACCCTTCTTTTTCCTCACAGAGGTCCTCGCCTAATTTTAAGGTTGTCATATCCTGAAGGTTTTTGCATTATGGTTTTTCTGTTTGAGTTTTCATTTCTTGCTTATCTGTGAACAGCCTGAGTTTTTGTTTGTACTTTGGATCAGTCTATTTATTTATTTATTCAGCTTAGTTTTTTTTATTTATCTGTGTTTATACCGTTATGCTCTCTTTCCCCCAGCCTGACTGCCTGGTCCTCTCTCTCACCTGAACCCTGTTACCATTCAGCCACCTGTTCTTTGTCAGTAATCATCTCTTCTGTTTCTAACTCTGCAGGATTTTCCCATCGCATCCTGTCTGTCTGCCTTGGCCTCCCGTTGTCTCCTGCTATTTCCTTTTTGCAGGTTTACCATTTGTTCATTAAAACACCATGACAAAAGGTTTCATTCAACCTGACTGCTGTAAAATGAAGCTTAATTTTATCTTTTACACTCAAAGTAACAAACAAAACGCTCTTTAAATGAATTGTTTTCAAATGTAAGGTTAAATCTGTTTCAAATGAAAGTTTTTAAAATTATTTTCATTGATTCATGCAGTGTGGGGATCGTTTGCCTGGGTCATAATGTGTTAGGATTATTCTAACATAGTCCCACCAGGTCAGATTTCTTCCGCTTTTGCTCATTTGCCACACTTACATGCTTCACGCTAAATAATTACAAAGATAACCTGAGTAAATACTGAATGCAGCTTTCAAAGTCTTTCATGTTAAGCAAAAAAGTGATGCAGAACAACTTGGCCCAAAATGAAAAAACAATTTTCCCCTTTCATAACAAAGCCATTTCTAGAGCTTTGAGACTCCAGCGAACCACAGTGAGAGCCATTATCCACAAGAGGGTAAAACATGGAAAACATGAACCTTCCCTGGAGTGGCTGGTCTACCAAAATTACAAGTCTGCATCAATGATTAACCCAGGATGTCAAAAAAAAAAAAAAAAACCCAGGACAACATCTAAAGCCCTGCAGCAGTCACTTTTCTCAGCTATCATCAGTCATCATCAGTGTTGAGAAAGAGATTGGGCACAAACTGAAATTAATGAGGGACTTCGAAGCTGAAAATCAACACTGACCATAAAGGACACAAATGGCCAGCTCATATTTGCCAAAAAAACATTTTAATGATTCTTCAGGTCTTTGGGGAAAATATTCTGTGGATTAATGAGGAAACAAAAAAAGAACATCATGTTAGTGTAATGGTCTCGGGTTGCTTGGCTTTCTGTATAAGTGGTAGGTCCATGAGGTTTGTGAGAATTTGTGGTTTTTCTATCAGTTAATCATGAAGGACAATGTCTCTGTGACCTTTTATGTGACACACACTTGAGTTATGTAGCAGATCAATTAACCAAAGTAAATAAGCAAGCCCACCTCTAAGTGGCTGGAAAAAGGGTCAAAGGGTCAAAGGCATAACCTTAAACAGGCCATTCATTCACAGAAATCCCTCTAGTCTTGCTGATAAAACAATTCTGCAAAAATATGTGTGCCACAATACATTGATGGGGATTTAAGACTCATTTCCAGTTGTTACTTGACTGTACTATAGACCAGTCAATGTGGTACAAATGTGGAATCAAATTGGTTGCAATATCTTTTTCCTTTCATAAATGAATCCATCATTTAAAAAATTGAGTTTTGAAATTGTGTGATTGCCTGAAATTTGCACAATAAGGCCATGCAGCATGTTTTACCTGTTCTATGACTCTGTATTCCATCAAATGATATCGGCAGTAATTTTATCTGTGTTAAACCTTCTACAGATTAGTCACAGAGGATAAACTCATTCCAAATACATTCATTATCAACCAAAAGTCCTCTTATCTACTCATGCTGCGTGATGAACAGCAATTTTGAGTGTTTGAATGCTTCTTGCTAATACTAAAAAGAGAATATGCGTTTTTTCTTAGATAAAATCACATAGTCAAATACTGACAGTCTGAAAGACTGCACTCAGACGTAATAATAATTTTCTGATTGATTTCCAAGGGATATACACTCAAATTTAATTTGAGTTGTTTTCTAACCAGAAAAGTCCTTTTTATGAAGCAGAAAACATTTTAGCTTTTTATACACTCACAGATAATTAGCTGCAATTTGAAAAAGTCTAACTTTGAGAAATTATTAATTTATGTTCTCACCAATAAAAACATCCATCAAACAAGACCCTGCTTTCATTATCTTCCCACTGAGTCCTTCTTGGAAATTACTTTGGTTTCTGATGGACTTTTGTAATTAATTCTGGCATTTAAAATAAAGAACCTGGACAGAAAGTAAATGATAATGAAAAACAGCATTTGTTACAGACCTTGAGAGTAGCAACCTGTTCCTGCTTATTTTTGCTGAGGTTCATATTATATCTCTGCCTTTAAAATGCCACCGCGCTGCCGTGTGACCCCACATAAGGCAGGACTTTGAGGGAGTTAAATGTGACATTTGGAAAAAAAAAAACTATTAGGCATGGTTCAATTTTATATAAAAAAATCCACTATCATGTATTTTCCAATGGCCTTTGATAAGGACAATGTTTTCTAAAAGGTTTGTTGGACTTTGTAGAGAGTGACATTTTGCTGACCTAAAAAGTGCAGCTTGTTCCATCTGTCATCACAGAAAGAGCTGAGTCAGCGCTTCAAAACTGAAGAAATAGTAATAACTTATTTTTTTATTTATCTGTAAACTCAGCAGCAGCAAGGTCTTAAATAATAAATGTACACTGGAATCATGATGACGTTTTCATTTAACAAGTGACAACAATGTATATTTAGAATAACCAGTGTTTTATGTTCAGATTCTTTTCTTTGGGAGATACACATGCTCCCTCCAATCAAAATTCAGATTTTTTTGGGGGAGATGGGAAAGACATCTATAAAAAAATAGAGTGCATTTGTATTCACCACTCTTGACTCTGTTGCACCTAAATAAAATCCAGTGCAACTAAGAGTCTTCATATTTTACATATAGCACATCTTAGTATAATTCCAGCTATTCTGTGAGGGAAGTTCTGCAGAAAATAGTATTTGTGTGTAAAATTTTGAGGAAATAAATATAAACCTGTACCATAACAAAATGTGGAAATGAAGTGCTGTGAATACTTTACTGCTGCGCTGTTCACTTCTCAATGTAACGTAAACATACAGTCACAAATGCCAGGCTTTACATACTCAAAGCATTTTCATATGTTAGAATGGTCAGGTCAAATGCCAGACCTAAATTTAATTAAGAATCTGTGGCAAGACTTCAAAATTGATATTCACCGACGCCCTCCATCAAATCTGATTGAACATATTATGCTGGGTGGACAAAGGTCACAATAACTACTCTATATACATTTTGTTAAGCAGATTTATTTTTCTCCAGTTCATAAATCTGTCTCAATCCATATGATGAGTATAATTTCCTCTCAGAATATTTAACTTCCACACCTTCTCAGCCATTAACTTTTTAATCATATTTTTAAGATTAATAGCGAATTGACATACGAAAAGAAAAACCCCCCCAACAAAACCATCTATGTGGACACTGAGTTGTTTTCATGCAGAAAGCCGCTGTGCTCAAAATTAAGTTGCTTTGAAATTATTTTTGAACAATTCATTTTACCTTTAATATACAAAGCAAACTGATTCCC
>CAEGAF010167385.1:0-12770 GCA_903067075.1 Micropoecilia bifurca | reverse complement strand
ACACACACACACACACACACACACACACACACACACACACACACACACACACACACACACACACACACACACACACATACCACCTCCCAGCCAATCAGCTGTCACAGCCGGATGGACGGCGATAATCCATTCACTCTACTTTCTTTCTCGAAATGAAACTCTGACTTTTCTTTTTTTTTATTGCGATGCATTTTATAGTTGAAAAGCTATTCATATGCAGCCTAAAGGTTCCCCTGTCTTGCTTGGTTTTATCAAAAAATCACTGACCTTTAAAAGTTTTTTTTTTCCCCTCGCTGCTTTCCAGAATAAATCCGCAATTATTCTAAAACATCATTAAATCACAATCTCTAACAAAATCAGCTTATCCATATTTTTTTTCCAAAATAAACTTTTTGGGTGTCAGGAATGAAAGAGTTAAGTGAATAAAATGAATGTCAGGATGTCATCAGCGCTAATCATAGAGTAGTAAAAGTTTGGTGGCTTTTGATCGAGTAAAGTAAGTTTATGTTTTGCTTTTCTGGAAATCTGCTAAATGATCATAGTTAAATTAAGGGAGTGAAGTAGATTTGAACTGAACCTGGTGGCTTTTTATTTCTGGATCGTTGTGATGGAATTAAAGCCGACTGATTATAATGAGATGCCAGGAGCTCAGATCCTCTCGCCTCATTCGGGTTTCAGCACCGATTTGTTGATGTTGTTCCAAAATTAGAAACATCAAATCGTGAAGCCTGGGTTGCTCTTGATGTTCAAAATGGTGTCGCAGGAACAGAAATAATGCAGCAAGCAGAACTTCCAAAGTTTGGTTCTCGGGGTCTGTGCTCTGTCCAATGATTGACACCTGAATGGCTTTGGTTACAAACCGAAAAGCAACAAACAAACAAAAAAATGTCCATTGTTAGTCCAGACCAACCAAGTGGACCAAAAGTCTTTCCTGGGGTGAATCAGTAACTTTCTGTGTTGTCCAACCACCTTGGAAAAAGACCTTTCAACACCAAGACAATTTATCAGGACTGATCAGTGTGAACAGCCTTCTAACTGCAAATAGTGAAATGTTAAACCTGTTTCCTACTGTTCCAGCTCCGCCTCAGGTTTCTGCTCCTGGATAAACAAACCGGGAGAAAAAAAACTAACAACAAAAACAGAAAAAGTTGGCCATCGAAAAAAGAGATTGGAAGCCAAGCTGAAAAATGGACAATTATTACCTGTGATTTCACAGCCCAACAAACTCGGTGCATGTTCCTATGCGTATGCACGCATGTTGGTGTGTGTGTGTGTGCATTTGTGTGTGGTTAATCCATAACTCAGGTCAGGTCTCACAGGACAGAACCAAACAGCTTTCTCTGACGGCCTCTCCATTTTTTTTTCATTCTTTTTTCATTCCCCAAGCTTTTCAATTATTCACAGCAGAAAAACAGCAAAACACTGCCCCCCCTGTCCCTCCTTTCTGAAACACACACACACACACACTTTCTCCTAATCTCCTTCCTTCAATATCTCTCCTCAGGCTCCTGTGTCACTGCCAACACCTTACCCCATGTCGCTCTACCTAAAAGCTTTGCAAACTGTGACCTATCTGCTCACCCAAGTAAGAGGAGAGAGGCGAGACGAGGAACAGGGAGCAACTAGGGCATGTTTTGACTAAACACACACTCTCACACACGTCCGTATGCCGATGCTCATGCATAAACTGATTTATCCAGCGCCTCCCATCTACACCTAATCAAATTTGATGGTTTTTTTTGTGTGTGCGCAGGCATAGGTGCTTGAAGGCAAAAAGGATTGTGTGAGCGCAATTCAATCCCTTTCACCTTCTTTAAGGATCAGTGAGTGCTGCAGAGACAGCAGCCAAACCACAGGGACATTGTCAGTCGGGGAGCTGGAGACGAACGAAGGCGACTCTATACGACGACCGACAGAGGAGTCTCCTCTGACAAACCGTCAATTAAAAGGGGCAATTCTAAACGCTGAAAAAAAAAAAACACATTAAACTCCCCCCTCCATCCTGCGGGGCTCTGCATGTCATCAGCATAGGTCAATAGCACTCTGACTGGAGTTGCCTTAAAAAAGCCCCCTGTGCCACTCCGGCTGACAGCAAAGGTTCCCGTCCGACCTTGGGCCAAAGATAAAGTCATTTGTCGTCTTTGACCGCGCCAGTGACGAGACACACAGGCGGATGGATCGATGTGTGAGTGTGAATATTTTATGCGGTGTGCCATTTGTCGGGCTGGTGCCGTGATTTATTTGAGGGGCAAGTGCTACGCTAACACCTGATGTCGATGAGTTCGTGTAAGACGGCGGTGAGACTGATTTCCAGATGCAGGTGGGAATCCCCGGAGCAGAGGGTTCGGATATTTCTCTCAGTTTGCTGCACAAGCCTTTGCAAAAGAATAATTTTCCAGTTTTTGGCCCCAACCAGTTACCCAACATCTATGCACACTATAGAGAAAATCTCTAAATACAGAAACATAGCCTATAGCAAGTATGAAACAGGTAGATTGTTTAAATGTGATAAATGGTAAATGGAGCTTTAGCAAGTCCAGAAGACCCCAATATGCTTTACGTCACATTCAGTCGTTCACCCATTCGAATGAATGGGTGAACGACCTTCACAAACACAAAGCATCTCTTTATATATAATGGAAAAGTGTTTTTACAACCTTAGTGTTGCAAAGAAGACAGCTGTCATGGTAACAGGCAACTTTCTAAAGTTTGAAATGTTCAAGTAAGACCCAATAACAACCACATGTCTGTCTAAGTGGGTCATGCCAAAGTAGGTCCTCAAGGGCCAGCATACTGCATCCTTTAGTTCTCTCTCTGGTTTAACACACCTGGATCGAATGATGGCTCACTAGAAGGCTTATGACATGCTGAAAGGTTTGTTACTACCTCCAGGGAGAAAACTAGAACATGCAGGATGCCGGCCGTCAAGGACCGACTTTGGGCACCACTGGTCTATTCCAATAATCCTTAAAGAGTTACTAAGATATCTTTAAAGATGAAGGAGAAAAATAAATTTGACTTTGTGCATATGCTTAGTAAGATTCCAGTACAATTAGTGTCTGTACTAACAAGGACACCTAATAGAAAACGAGTAGTCATCCCTGAGGAACACCAGAGGTAACGGAGGTAAACTCATGGACTGACACGGGAGCTGAGAGTTACTTCAGCTTTGCTGCTCTTTACCTTCGGCAGGGCGTACTTGGGAAACCTCATCTGGACGAACTCATTGCGCCGATACGACACGTAGTGCTTGGTGCGATTACCTGTTGTGACCTATTGAGACGAAAAGAGAAAAAGACACCAAATGTAAGCATCGGTTCATAATGTTGCTATATATTCTATATACATATATACATATATATTCTATATACAAATATGACATTTAGTTACAGAAACATTATATCTGATAACATAGCACCTCCTTGATTTACTTTCTTTTAGAGTTAGGCTTTAAAAGACTGTATTCTGTGGAGGTACTCTGTAAAGCTTACTCATAGTAAGTTCCAATAGATGGAAACTTACCACAAGATTGAAAACATTGGAAAAACTTGAAAGTAAAAATGATTATATGGATATAAAAACACAAATGTAAGTTTAGACTTTAAAGTTATTTTCTGTCTTCGGAAATAAAAAAGGAAGATGGTGAGTATCAGCCTTGTGCAACTCACTGGTCAAGCAGGAGTCACTATTTCTTATCATTAGTGGGTCACACATGTTGTGAAGTAAATTCAAAGAAACGGCTTCACATTGCAGAGATTTCCACGTAGAAAGGGACAAAAATGCGAGTAGCGCTGCCCTCCAGCTGAACCGGATTTCACCAACGCAGCTGCAGACGAAGCTTCATAAAAGCCTGAGATTGACGGCAAACTGCAGCCGAACATCGACAATCTAACATGAGAGGTTTCCCTACCACTGCACTCTTTGTACATCACCGGTCATCTTCTTTTATTGTTTGTTTTTTTTAGCTAACAGTAAATCTTTTAAAATCCTTTCTGAATCTGATGGATAATTGATTGCTTTTGAAAGCATCTACAGAAGGGGAACTTATTTCTGTTTCTTTCTGCTCTTGTTTGAGCAAATCTGAATTTTTGTCAGCTCATTTAGGAGCCGTGCTGAGAGGCATTGGCTTTGATTGAAAAGAGCAGACGAGCACAGGGATGTGTTGAAATGCTAACGAGCGATTTGACAAAAAAAAGGGATGAAACCGACAGTTTTTAAAACAGAATCGGCTAAAGGAAGGAGACACTGACAGGATTTCAGAAGAGAAGCAGAACAATTAAGTGTAACTAGACTTTATTCTCAGCTTTTGACAGGATATTTCTGTTTCACTGATCTATATCTGAGCAGAAGTAGGTTAATAGTATTTTCTCTTGCTGTATTTGATTTTGTACAGGAATATAATAAGCCATGACAGTAAAATTATGAAAGCCTGTTTTCATAATGTCCTTTGTTCTGTAAAAACTGACAGTCACCTTAAGTTAAATGTACATAATTTATCTCATAATCTCCACTTTTTATAATAAGTATTTTTGGTATGTTTTTTTACATAGAACATACATTTATAAGTCTCCACTATTTAACTTATAATTATAAATTGTTCTGTTTTGAAGCTTTTCAATATCAATTTAATTAATACCTGAAAATCGACTTTTATGAAAGTTTTAAGACATTTTTTGAACTTTCATTTTCAGTGGAAAGGATTTGAAATATATTAGTGTGGAAAGCTTTGAAAGTTAAATCCATCACTTGGTTTCTTTTCCTTAATCTATTCTTTAAGGAAAAACATTTTTATTAATATGTGTTTCCATAATATAAGGATAAAGTCTTCAGTAGAAGAACAGACAGAAATCCACATAATGTAGTTCAGGGTCTTTTTGAAAGTTACTTCTTAAGAGTCTAATATAATGCACATAATTCATATGATGAATCTTACATGCCTATGAATATTTGTGATTGGCATCTGATACTAAAAGGCTGTTCTGTGAGTTACATTCATATTGTGTAGTAACTAAAACAGATGTTGACTGTGATGCAAATTTTTGTTTTCTTTTACTTAATCAAGTGAAAAAATCTGGAGGCTAATTAAGCGTCTTGGACTCTTTTGTTGCTCTGGTTTCTCTGTTCATTAAGGCAAGTAATTGTTAATTATATGGCAATATCATATACAGAATCGCAAAGTAAAAATGCAACACAACTTGGTAAGGCTAGAAGCAATAAAAATAATTCACCAAACAGAAAAACAACATTAGAAACCTCCAGAATTTAATTAACTCTGTGTAAAAAGAAAAATGTCCAGTAAGTTTTAAAACTCAAACGACATCATGAAAGGAGAAAAGAGGAAAACTAAGGAAACCACCGAGTTCTGGCTTGTTGACCTTAATCAATGAATCATAATCACGTGATTGTTCTTACATATAAGGACTTTGTTTCTTCAAAGCTCTGAAGGTTAAGGTGAGAGATGCAAAATGGATTCCATATTGACCTTGTAACCACATATAACCAAGGTCTTTTTTTGTGAAAAAGATGAAATATCTTATTAAAGTTGCCCTGCGAACAGTTTACAGTAATGACTGAGGAATACCAAGTCAAAACTACACGTTTACAAGGAAACAAGCAGCTTTCATGGTTTTTATTGATTATAGTTTCTATTTTGGAACTTCACAGGTACCAACACTGCACCTTGAGGAACCCCAAACATCAGATCTGCTAGGTCAAATGTAAACAGATTTGCGGGAATCCTCAACTTCCTTCCTGACCGGCAAGATGGAAACATTTGAAAACGGTTCCAGACCATCAAGTTATTAAGATTATAACTCATAACCCTGCGATGGGTGAGTGATACTGGGAGAACTGGGTGAATTCCTGAAGAATAACTATACATGACGTTGCTGCTCCAAGACATTTCATTCACTCTAACAAGTGATAAGAAAAATGAATGCTGCAAACACACATTTACACGCATTCATCCACATACACACCCATTCATCTCATTACAAGGACTCCGCTCTACTGTACCACATGTATATCTTCCTGTTATTGCATGCAAATGGGATTCACTTATTGGGTTTGCATACTTTAGTATACTGTACTGCATGGCAAGTCTATTACAGAGGAAATTAATTCAGCACACAATCCAGGAATAGCAATTCTTTTTCGATTTTATACACACCGCAGTGCATGAAGAGTTATCTGGCCAGGAAGAGTTTATCTAGAAAAATAAACTGTCTGAAAGTTAAAGGCTCAACTCTGAAGGCAAATGCAGTTACTAATAAAATAAATGCATGTCTTGTCTGATGTGTCATATCATTTAAGAGGTGCTTTAAAAAAAGATGTTATTTAACAGCGTTAATATAAAGGTGGCTATGTTCATATTAGTTTGTTAGTAAAATCAACACAGGTAATGCTGATATGACAGAGAAAACAAAATCTTACTAAGTCTTTTAGCTCTTAGTTTCCAGTGCAAACATCTTGGTACGCTTAAAACTACTAGCTTAGAAGTAACTTTTTAGCAAGAAGTACAAGCTTATTTTTAAGTCAATATGAAAAACTTCTAGTTCCACTGGGTAAATATTTCACTTGTAAAGCAGAAACCATGTCTTGTTATTGACCAATCGTTTAGTGACCATAATTACCTTTACAAATATGTAGTCATCTTGTACCAGCAGCGAATTGTGATCGATTCTACCCAGAAACTGGGCGGTCAGCATTTTGTCCGAACAGTTCTGGATGAGGCAGGTAACGTAGAGGTGACCTGCAGAGACACACGAAGGAACAGGACAGAAACATTGGTTACCGTTTAAAGATAAAAACAACTCTGAGTCCTTTCTACGTCTATTTAGAATATTTAACCAACCATTATTATTATTATTATTATTATTATTATTATTATTATTATTATTATTATTATTATTGAGTAATCTGTAGCGATTAAGACTTTCTGATTCGCTGTTCACAGTATTTGTGGATTCAGCAAATTGCTGATTCTTCTGTGGAGCAAAAATCCAAATTATTCATGGAAACCTCCATGAATAATTGTTGTTCTTAAAAAATCTGCTCTGGATTTTGATTCTTTTTTGTTTTAATAAAAAAATTGCAGTTTGACACGCTATTGGCTGGCATTTTCCGCACAGCCAATTAAAAAGCGCCACTCGTTTTTCTTGCAGTTTATTGACTGTACTCCCAAGGAAGACAGGAAATTTTAGCTTATTTGCTAAATCAGTTTCCACTGAGTGCATTAATGCATATTAAGGTGTGTTTGGTGTTTTAACTATTAAAATAGGCAGTTATAAGAATTTTAAAGGTGAAATTTGCAGATTTTTGCTATTTAAAACGTAAAATAAACTCTAGTCGCCCCACAAGTAGCCATTCAAGTGATGGTAAATGAGCAAAACAAAGATGAAGGGACATTAATAAGACTTCAGCTTTCACTGTAAACCTGTCACACAAAAAGCAGAGGTGCGTCACGCTGTGAAAAAGTGTTAAAAGTTGGAAAAGAAAAGAAATTGAGACATCTTTTTTGTCCAAACACCATAAGATCTGACAGCTTCTCCATGGAAATCTGGCCGCTGCGGCGTACAAATGGCCGGGGGGCAATGGGAGGGCTAATACTCACAGACAGACACAGCGAGGTTAGCACCTGTTGCAGAACTCACCCACTGCTGAATTTCAATCCAGCAGCTGCATCAGCAATATCAACACATTATCCTACTCAGAGGCTGGGACAAGCTGGTAGCAGAGAAAAAAATGCTAACACACACACAAAAAACAGCATACTATCCCATTCTAAGTCTTCATGCACCCACACAGGTATGAGGTTTGGAGTTCACATGTATAATGTAGCATTTCAATGAGTCTGGACTTCCGACCTCTGCAGTGGGAGGAAGTTTTTACAGACTCAGCCACTGATATGAGTCTTTTTTATATCAAAGTTACAAATATTCCTGCGACTTTATTTTGTCCGTTTTAAATTGTTGGTCTCACATTTAATTTACATGTGTAAGCCAAATAATTGAATTTGCTTTGAGGTGATAAACTTATAAACTTTTCTTTGAACTGCCTCCAGGTGTTCATGAGTCATAAGTGTGTTTTTATACATGACTCCAATATTGCAGAGCCATAGATTGTGTGCCAAACAGACTTTGTGTAGCTCCCCCTGCTGTCCATAATAAAAAATAACACTACGAAAGAAAAATTAGATGTTTAAAATAACTTCCCAGAGTGGATTTTTAAGAACAACCTTTCCTGGAGTAATTTTTGTAAATTTATACTTAAACTTCAATTTATTACATAGAAGATGAGGTGGTTGTTGTTGGGTAAATTTGAAAAAAGCATACATTTACTTTTGAGTAATATTGCTATCAATTATCACATCTCTTACTTGAGAAAGTAAAAGTTAAACATATTAACCAAAAATCCATCAGTTATTTTTTTACTAAAATGTGTTTTTTTTCTGTTATATTATTGTGCATAAAATATTATAAATTCATCAAAATGTGCTGAATGTTAATTATCTTTCTTTGGGAAATTTGTCTCAATCACACTTGCATTGGTTTTCAAAGAAGATTTTGCCACTCACAAAATGGTGGTTATCTCACTTGTACAGGACATAAAAGCCAAGGTAGCGTCCACTCTTCTGTGGTCTATGGTTACACTGCTACTTGACGTATAAGCTGAACAAGTTAATAACACGCTAAACAGCGTCAAAGAAAACGCAAACTGCATTTATTTCTGGAAGAACTTTTAGCCGCGAAATAGCTAGCTAGCCTAGCACTGACGCAGAATCTCGTTTGATGCTAGTACTTAATGTCAGCATTATCTCCACCTGCTGGTGGATTGTAGGTATTACAATGTCTTGTTGATGCGGTTTCAAACGTATCCTTTTTTCTGGAAGGTTCTCTTCGGTTCTCCAACCTCCTCCATTAAGGGAAAGTACTTTAACGGTGACATCTTATATTGTGTGGCAGAATTGTTTCTCAGAGGAATAAAAGCAGAAGAAAGGACAATCAGAGTAATGACTTTAGCTCCGAGGTGGAAAAAAAGTCTACATTGCATCACCTAGTCAGCCCTCTTTATTGGCACTGTACCCTGCCCTCCCCCACCGGCGCCCCCCTGAGACACTGGAGAGGTGTCCGCTGTAACAAATGGAGTGGCTAATTTATTGAAAAGCCCAGACATTTAATCAAAGCAGCATATGGCGAGGAACTCATTAAAAAACTATTACGGCGGGCTAAGTGTTCAATTCCGGCTAGTGGCTCATGCACCTCCTCATGCCTTTTTGCCGTCCTTTCACATCTGCAAGCGCGCTCATGTTCGGTAATGACCGCGCATACTTGTTCTTCCCCAAAGCAACTGAGATATTATCCCAGGGAAAATTATAAGAGAACAAGTGAACAAGATTTTAGATGTTTTTGTCTAATAAACTGGTTGTTTGAATATCTAGACTTGTGGGAAATGTGTTTGTGTAGGTATCTCTGTATCGGTCGGTGTATAGGTCTGTATGTATCTACACATGCTTCCCTGTACATCAGTCTCCCTAATGACACACACACACACACGGTTATTCTCCATGTAAGCCCCTGTTGCGCACATGGCTCATCCATCAATCGATCGGCGCTGATCTCTGCTGGAGTCCCGTACCCTCTCGCCGGCCGGAGGCCCAGAGAGACAAAAGGCCTCCATTCCTCGTCTCGCAGAGATCCCCTCGACTCTGCGTCCTTCACTGTCGCTCACCGTTTAACCTTGGCGATGCTGCCTGTGACGAGGGGTGGACTGAACAGAATGGTTTTGCAGGCCTGGTCGCCCCGGCCCCGCTTTGACTCGGCATCTATCTGGGCACCGAATGAAGGGGATCGAAAAAGAGAGAGGCAGGAGGAGCATGTGGCGCTGCCCATAGACCCAGGAAGCGCTCCCATGCCTGGGCACCCGGCCCGCACAGACGTCCCCTTCCTCTTCGCACTCTCCGAAGACAGGCGGTCCCTGTTCAGGCCGACAGATTTCACAGCACTCTCCTCAAGAGGTTCGGCTTGTGGGAGATGTTTGTGTTTAGTTTTTTTCCCCTACAGGGCAGTTTAATGAACAAACAGTAAATCGTATTCATTTATAAACAGGTTTTTCATGCCATTTGACTGCCATTCACAATGAATCTGCCTGTTTCAGGTTCATTTATAGTTGGAGGGTTATTTAAATAATGGATAAACATAAGTGGACATTTACAATCTCACATGCATGCTTCCATGTTTGCCCTCACTGAGCCGAAGTGATTATCTGTTTGGTCATTTTTTTCAATGGACAGCGTAGAGCGATGCCAGAAGCTCCACTATAATCTTACTATCCTAAACAATTTCCCTGTGAAGCTACAACTGAAGGATTTGTGAGGTATGGTTTGGTTGAATAATCCACTTTTACAATTAAACACAGAAAATGGTGTACTGGAACATATCAACCTGTGTTGTACCACTAAGTGAAAATAATGCATTGGTTTCTTTGATGTTGACACACTAATAAATGAAGGAATCATCACAGTACCTCCACTTGAATCTTGCATTTCCATGTGCACCAGATCAGGATCCAAATCCACACCAGATACAGACCTAAAAACACACAGTGGAATTCAATTATTATGAAATGTTTCTGATTGCTTGGTTTGATATTAGTTCTTCATTCAAACACTTTATGTATGCACAGTAGTGCATCAGAGATTTATCAAAGTCAGATATTTTCCAGAATGGTGAACGGTGACGCAATACCAGGTCACATTAACTCCACGTTTTGGTGTGAAAGTTGCTATTGATAGAAGCTAGCAAAATGAATGATTTAGGTATAGCGGTAGTTTTAGCAGATAGTGTTTAACTGGCTTTTAGAAATATTGCTATACTTCCTACACATCAGTTGTTCATTTAGGAAACTACAACAAAGAACAAACTTTTACTTAGTTTTATTTTGGTTTTTTTGTCTGATTGTTTCAGGTATAAAAAGGAGCCATCTTCTACAAAACATCAACTTGTTCTCACCTTGGGGACTTTTTGATGAACCGCTAAAAAAGCAAATCTCAGCTGATTTAGCTAACATTTGCTGAATGTATAGCAGCAACTTGGCGCTGTTTTATACCTTTAGGTTTCCAACATCTGTCTGTTATGATAGATTTGGAAATGTTGGCAATGTTTTGGAAATCAGCAAGTTAAATACGTAGTGAAAACACATCGCTGTGTAGCGCTAGTAATGCTAACCATGCAAATAGCATATCTATAACAAAAGACACTAAAGACATGTTTGTTTTTGTAATCATCTTAAAATAGTTAAAACTCTGTAATAATGTCATCCCAGCAGAATATATGAGAAATAAATAAACTGAGTCATAAATGAGGACATCAAAGCTGGTGAACTGCCTTCAACCCCCCAAGGTGCCTGAGTAAATAAATAAAGCTTTAGTTTAAGGGAAAGTGGAAAAAAAGAAGCTTCCATTTCATTCTGAAGTACTCAGAGTTAAAAACAGTTTCATTCTCATTTTTTGCGGCCTTTAGTGATGTATAAAATTTACAGCATGTTTGATTAGAACTCTGTAGTTTAATGGAGAGTTAAAACATTATTATTTTTCTTATATAGACAATTAAAGAGCAATTAGTACCATATAAGGGTGGATGGAAGGACGAAAAACATCAGACGGCTAAAAGGAGTTGCATTTCTTTTTATATAAATCAAAGGGTTTTATGAATAAAATGTATTTGATCTAATATGCCTTTGTTTTAATCAGGGATCATTTTAATGCTGTGAAAAAGCACATAAACATTAAATACAATCATTTTATGTTGAAACTAGGTATTTTTCAGATCAGCTGTAACTAAAGAGAACAACGCATCAGCTGACCAAAACACTCCAGTTTCCTGTCAATAATTTTTTTTTTTTAAAAGAGCTTTTTCTTAAGTGGAAAATAAAACAGGCTTGTGTATTTTGTCGACATAATTTTCATAAAAATTAAAAACCTTCTGGAACAGTTGCAACCTTGGCAATCTGAGACCTCGTTTTCTGCTGCTTCCTTGTCATTTTATCTTCAAAAGCAATGACAAATTAATTAAATGCTTCTGAAATGATTTTTTTTTAAACTATATATTTTTTAAAAGTGTTAACAGTCCATTAAATAGTAGACATAACTACAGTTCTTTTATTTTTAACTTTAGAACCAGACAAATTCTCGGTTAATGGTCAATAAGTGTAACGCCAATAATCTACACCTGAGTTCCCCCCTTATTGTAAAATTACAAATCATTTACGTAACGGCCTGATACCTAGTCTTAAATTCATGAAAATGTATTTTTACTGTATAAATTTGTGCCTTTTTATTAGGAGAATAAGGCATTACTGACCAGAAGATTCTGTCCTTGGTCACCCTCTCTTGAAGTAAAGTCCACTTGCGGCCCAGATCGGTTGAAGCGAAGAGCTGGAGACGAGAACACAGTGAGGCAGAAAAACCCAACACTTAGTGCGTTTAGCTTTAATCATGGCCATAACCTGTAGCTTATTACCAGCTGGATCGCTCACAATGGAGGTTAAATTGATGGGACGGAATATGAAAAAAAAAAAAAAAATCACCCAATCAAGCTACAGAATTTCATGGTTCACCAAGTCAAGATTGAGCTCAATTAATTATTAATCATAACAGGTGAGGACTGCAAAGTGCATGTGTGGTGTGCATGTGTGTGCGTGTGTGTGTGTGTGTGTGTGTGTGTGTGTGTGTGTGTGTGTGTGTGTGTGTGTGTGTGTGTGTGTGTGTGTGT
>CAEGAF010167382.1:0-38605 GCA_903067075.1 Micropoecilia bifurca | reverse complement strand
ATCTATCTATCTATCTATCTATCTATCTATCTATCTATCTATCTATCTATCTATCTATCTATCTATCTATCTATCTGCTTGCAGTTTTTCTTATTGTTTCCACTTTAATTTGGATCTTGGTTGTTTTTTTTAGTCTGCCTGGTAACAGTGGTGTTCTTACTTTTACCACTCTTAAATATTGATACATGAATGGGAGCAGAGGTGTTTGACTGTGTGCATGCATGTGTGGAAGATGTGCATGTGCATTGTCAGCATCCACGAACGCTTCATACTGCACACAAGGCTCGGAGTGGAAGAAGAGTGAATTTTCCCATGGCTTTCCAGAAGACAAATCCAGCCTGTAATGTAGCTTCGTGTTCACCTTACTCCCAGCCCATAAATAATGGCATACCTTTTGTCAGCCCTGTCTGCCTCCTTTATCCCCCATCCTCTGCAGGGTAACCTCCTATTTTATATCTGTGCATTTACAACTTTTCTCTTAAAAACACATGAAATCACTCTGTGATTTTTTTCTGTCTTTTCTATTTTCCCAACTCCTGTCTGTCTGAGTGTTTTTATGTCTAAAGACCTGTAGGTTAAAAGCATGGAGGGGATCTCTTTTTATTCACTAATGAGAAAACCTGCTGGGAACGACGGCTCTCGTCTCACGTGAGACGTACAGGAAGAAAGCGGCGTGCGCAGGTGAGCACGATACTGCAAATAGTTCAGGCTACGCGTACAATTGAAACACAAAACATACTGCACTCACAAAAAGACATGCAACTCAAAACATGTTGAGTCTATGCCTCTAATTCACCAACTCTTTAAAAGGAAGAGTTGCACTTCAAATTGCACTGCCAACCAATGCTGCAGTGCAAACACACATATGAATGAAAATATGACAATATTATTATTTACACATCTTATTTTTATCAGAAATTAATGCAACACTGGTTCCTAAGCAAAAAGAGGGTAAGTATGTCACAAAGAGAATAAATTAATTCCCTCCCAGAAATAACATCAACAAAATATTATATTACAATGTTGTGGTTTAAAAAAAATCACAATAAATATTCAACATAAATACAGAGTTTTTCTCACAAGCTATGTGTTGCATATAGAGAAAAACATTTTAAATAAATGTACTTGACCTTAATTACACAGAACGGTGTGTCTCAAATTTGTTTTGGCCCCTCCAGAGTAACGGCAGGACGAGGCAAGAGTCGGACAATTGGTTGGTAATGCAGGTGGGGTCCCTTCTAACACAACATCCACCACAACTAGAGTGTAGGCTAGACCGGTCATACTTCTGGATAAATAAAGATAATGTCATGTAAGAAAATAATGCAGTTTTTCCTGTTTAAGGTTTCTCTAGCATCCATAATGTATTTCTCACTTATTTTTTTATTTGGACTGTCAAAGCTTTTTTTGCGTGAATTTTGCAACTCAGAGCTACCACATATACCCCCACAACAGATTCATATAATGTAACAATAACTCTTTAATTCATCTCCTGATATTGCATTCAGAGGCCATTTGCACAGAAGATGATTGTATCACCTCAGGATGCCAAATGCTTGAAGATGCTAATATGGTAGCAGCTGTTCTTTACTGTCTGACTAACCCAGATGATATTTATTTCACCATTTGGCCGCATACGAGGCTGAAAACGTCTATTTTCAGATTTAAAGAAAGGAATATCAACTGAAGTGAAGCAGTCCACCATCGCTCTAGGTCCTTCTTAGAACGTCTTCGAGCTGAAATCCATTTTATCCCCCATCTGTCTGGAGAGAGAATAGCTGTGAATGAAGATCTCATTACAAGGCATTATGTGGGAGATATGTTGCTATGATTACTCAGCAACACTACCTTTGTGGTCACATGTAAGAGGGATGGCGTTTGATCCGCTTGATAAAGAAACAAACTACTTGACCTTCAGGGTTTAATATGGATTGTTGTACCATGATTATAATGGATACAGGATGGGAGAGACCATCAGTATTTTTTCTTTTTTTTAAGCTAACCATTGCTTTATTGGAACCCTGTATTCTTAAGTCTCCAGTGTGTTTACCTGCGTATTTATCTTTTCTCAACACACTTTTTCTTTTTTTTTACTTTAGGCTTTGAAGGAAATTCTGATTAAAGTCAGGAGAAACATTTTTCTTAAAATCATTTTTCCTGTCAACGTTTTCATTCCTCGACCAAACGAATGATGGAGAGGAACGTCTCAAAATCAATTCCATGAAATTAATTAAATCAGTGTGACAGTTCCTGTTTTAAAATGATCAAACAACTTTAATATCAAACTTAGGTAACATCCAAAAATCTGTTTAAAATAATGATTTTATTAATTAAGACAACAAAGGTATCTAAACCAAACCGGCCCTTGGTGACCAGTTTACCTGATTAAGAGTAATCAGGCAAACAGACAGTGTCATCCCAGTAAAAGTGAACAAGTTCAGCCTTTTATCAAAACTAAAACTGCCTAATAGAAATTCTTCTCCTTTTTCTGACCTGAAAACTTATAAAATCCACCCGTTCTATCCCTGTGCTCTTATTTCCTGAAAACACATCTGACCAGTAGATAGCCTGTCCCACTGACCTCATGTGCTTCTGTGGTATAATTTATATGTGTGTGCATTTCACTGATGTAATAGCGCCGCTCACCCCAACCCCTGCTTTCCGTTCCATTCCTCGTCTCCATTTACTCTGTTCTCCCATGTTGCCCCAGGCACCACTGTCACTTCCCATCATTCTTTGTTCTTGCAGTAAAAGTGACGCTACATGGTTGCGTGGTGAATTGCTATTCACATTTTCTTTCTGCTTGAACAACAGTTAAGCTATTTTACTATTATTAAAGAGTCGTAGCTAGCTTCCTCGGATACATGCACAGCCTTTGTCAAGTGCGTTGATGTTTTCATGCAAATCCCTAATAATAAAAAAGCCAAACAAAACCCAACAGCTGCAGATAACCAGCGTTGTCTAACTTAAATACCAACTATATCCCAGCTGTAATTTCTGCAAAGCAGCAGATAAATCTGATTAAATCAATTTTTATCACTTTCTCATTCAAACATTTGGCTGTCTGATTATTTCAATACATGATACATATTACTGTTTTTGTTTCTACTATGGTTATTTTTAAGTGATGGGTTTTTGGGCTGTCAAAGCATAAGAGATGAGGACTCGGTGCACAACCCTGTGGCACTCCCATCAGTGGGGTTCTAATTGTCTGTTGAAGCTGCAGTACGTAACTTTTATAAATATATGTATGTATATACATACATGTAATATATGGTTATATATTACATATTTTTTAAAACTAACTATTTCCCGAAAGTATGACATGAGACAAATCATCTTCCTGTGGTTCTTCTGCCATCTGTAGAAATATAACACCTGGTCAGAAACAACCAATTAGAGCCGGATCTTGGCACTGTCAATCATTCTCATGTACATGCTGCTCTAGTTTTATTGTCACTTACCGTTAAATATTATTCAGTGTTTGGATGTTGTTTGACTGAGGATTGTAGTTCTATGTCGCCGAAAATTGCCTAAAGATGTCAATTTCACTTCGACACGACATAAACATTGTGTTGAAGTTTATGTTCGAGGAATCCCACTTTACATTTTGGATGTATGTTCAATTTAGTTTTTGTGGTAGTGACACTGATTTCCGTCTGCCAAACTTTCCATAGTCCTGTGCCACGAAAACTGCATTGTTTTTATCAACAGTTCAATGTCCCGACATTTTTGAAAATCAGTTTTAATGTGTGTGTGTGTAATTTGTACTCTGCTGTATGTGTGTGTGTGTGATCATTAGGTTTGTCCACTTCAAGTATTAATGAAAGCTCCCTCAAAAAAAAAAAGAAAAAAGGAGTAACACTGATACACTAGCAGAGCTCCCCACTCATGTGTCCTCAGCCATTATCACTCCCATAAAGACTTGCTTATATAATATGTCCAGCCATTAATGGAAAATAACACTCGGCTCCAACAAAGGACAGAAATGCAATTACAGTTCTGAATAGCGGTGCTGCTCCTTATTCTTACCCAGAGAGGAGAGAGAGAGAGCGAGTCAGGCAGAGTTACCAGGAAGGACAGAAAGCAGGAGAAGGAGTGAGAGACCTGACTGCCATTTAGTGAAAGAGAAAATTGTGGAAGGGTGGAGGGAGTGTTAGTAATAAGAACAAAGAAGGGATGAAAGGTTATAGTGTGGAAAAGGTCATTATTAGCTCTTTTGTTGTTCCATAATCCTCAATGATATGTGGTTGATATGTCGTGTGTATCTAATTTTTTTTTACTTGCTGGACTTTGGGGCAGTAGGTCAGCGAGTTTACTCCGTCCCATTTGCTCAGCGTTATCATCAACTCTATTCCTTGGGACTTAATTTAAAGTTATAAAGGGTGACAGTGCTTCCTCATCCCTTCCTTCCTGATGTTTGAAATACATATTAAGAAATTGTATGTTATCTGTCATAGATGACAGAAGTGATTTAAAGTGAGGCATTAAGGTGTTTCTGCCCCGATTTGACACTTTAACTTGTAACATATTTCAAGGCAGATTCAGGTAAAAAAAAAAAATCACAGAAGAAGTTGTCATCCAGCTTTGTAGGCTCTTTAATTTGAACATCATGAAATATCATAAGAAGATGTCAACAATACATATACTGTTTAAAACAAAGATCTGTAAAATGAAATGTAGCTCGTTGAAAAACAAAGTTTGCAGAAAAATATGTAGACGTTTTGAACATTTTCTATGGTTGTAAAATCTGAGTGTTACTAGAACTAGATTACTGCGAAATCAAACTAGATGTACTCAAAATATTTTTGCGTTAGATATGAAGCTGTATTTGCTTTCTTTTTGCTGATAATATGATATTTTGGAAGATTTCAAACATACAACACAATCAACATAACACAAAGATCTTTGTGCCTCTAAAATTACTTCAAAAGAGAAAACATGAGTATTTATAATCGCAACGCCTATGAGTTTGTAGAAACTCCTGTTCCTTTTTGGGACGTCCTTCCTTGGGTTCTTGTTGGTAAAATTGTGAGTTGGAGCCTTACTATTTTCTAACCTGCGTTCACATTTTTCAAAGAAAAGCGAGAGATTATGTCTCCTGTTTGAACTGATCATACAGATTAAAAAATATCTACCTGATGAGACACAGTTAAACTAATGTTCCTCCATGTCACCCATATCTTTTCCACCAGAAATTTTCAGAAATTTGTTGTTTTTCTTGAGCTGAGTGAACGTATCCAGCGAAGGTCCAGGTTCTTGTAGCAGGCATAGTGTCAGGAGAGGTTGTCGTCACATTTGTCAGATTCCTGTAACGTGCCAAACGTGCTGAGGGCAAAGACACACACAAGGATGTGTGTGAGTGTGTGTGTGCGCACCCATCTATGATGATCATGTTTAAGCATTGCAGCATACGTGTGTGTGTGTGTGTGTGTGTGTGTGTGTGTGTGTGTGTGTGTGTGTGTGTGTGTGTGTGTGTGTGTGTGTGTGTAAATACGCTTGGAGCAAAAACAGGAGCACACATTGTTGATGCTTGCAAAAGAGACAGATTACTAAAATATTGTCACTGAGTGTGCAGGTGTATGTGAAGCTTTGACAGAGAAATTTGCACAGTCCTGTTTGTGTGCCCTCTGACTCTCAAGTCTTTTTCTTTTTTTTTTCTTTTTTCTGAATACTTATTATGTAGAACAACTGTTTGCATGGCTGCATTATGAATCATCTCTGTGTCGCAAATCATCCCCTAAATACATCTAACCTTCACGGTTCAGCTTCTGGGTGAGCTCATGTGTTAGTCAGCGTGCAAATGTGGGTTCGGCAGAGGAGGAAGCTCCTTCTGCAGCAGCACAACAAACGGATCCAGATCATCTAAAACTTTCCAAAATATTTTATCAATGTCTTTAAAAATCATGGATTGCACTTGAGCAGGGGGCGAGGGGAATTGTGAAAAAGTAACTAATTTGATGTTAAAAATCGAGGAAGCATGAACAGATTATTTCCCTGCAAATAATTTTCATTTCTCTCCTCGGACCAGTTGTCCTCGAATTTCCCTTTTCCTCATTGGAAAGACGAAACGGTGGCGATTAAAAATGTAAGCTCCCCGTTTTTTGTGAATAATTTATCAGTGAGTGGCATATGTTAAATATGTGTTGAAAGCATACATTAGATTTGTTTTGTATACAAATGAGCTCCAGGCACGCACCCTTAGGGGGCGAGATTGTAGCCTGAGAGATTTGGCATAGACTGATGGTGTATTATTTAGATGTGCAAAGATTTCCAGTTCAGTTGCTGCTGTTGCTTTTGGGTCTGATTAGACCACAGGTTGTACCGAGGGATGGGTGGAAGCGAAGATATTCAGGCACACAGACATACATCGAGTTCAAATCTAGATCACATCTAAGTAGATACTATATAAAGAAACAAAAAAGTTACTATGCTGTTGAGAAAAATGCAGAAAAATGGAAAACAAGAAATACTTAGGTTTTCCCACTTTATTTCCTGTCCCATTGTCTACAAAATAAATAGCTACATTTATGTAAATGCAAAAAAAATGTTAGTTGGTTTTACATGAGATGTAGTCATTATTATGCACTTGCAAAATATGTCGAAGATACTCGAGATGCTTAATCTTTTCATCATTTAGTCTTCTTCTCTTACAAATACGAAGCAATATTTGCTATCTGCAGAACAAATCTGATCAGTAAAAGCTTTTTAAATGTTTTCACATTTTGTCACACTACAAATGCAAATTTCAGTGTATTCAATGTGGATTTTGTGTAATAGACCAAAATAAAATGGTACATAATATAGAAACGGAAGGAAAATCATAATTGGATTTCACTCAAAAAAAAAAAAAAAAAAGTAAACAAAATGTGACCTGCAGTTTTCCACCACATATACCATTTGGCATATAAGCCAGAAAGTAAATGTTGGTCTCATCTGACTACAGTTGAGTCTTTCACAGCTCCTCGTTCCACAGACGTACTTTGTCCCATGTGTCACTCTGAACCACAAAACGTCCTTTGACACTACGGCTTTCTTCTGAACTAATAATGGTATGAATCTCTGCAGCTCCTCCACAGCCACCAGGAGCCTGTGAGCTGTTTCCCTGAATGAGGCTTCCTTTGTCATTTTAGGTGGACGGACATTTCCTGGTAGTTTTAGTTATTTCAACTTTAGGTAATGGATTGAATGTTACCCTGTGAGATACTGAGAGCTTTAATCTAACCTTGCACTAAACTTCTCCACATCTTTCTCTTTGACCTGTTTGCTCTTTTCCATGGCCTTCATGTTGGTGTTTGTTCATCGATGTTCTCTAACAAAATTCTGAAGATCTTCATACTGAGATTAAAATACACACAGGTACAGTAGACGATATTCAATATTTGTTCTGTTAGGAGACTTATCAAGGCTACCATAGACGACAGTCTTTATTTCAGGGTATAAACATAAACACGCTTGAGTTCAAGTCTAGATCACTTTTTTCTAAGTTTTTATTCATGACTTCTATTTTAAAACTCTGCATATTTTCCACCTGACAATTATCTGCTATGAAAATGAATCTATTTGTTTATCACTTTCTCCTTAATGTTCTCAGACAAAACCGGGTCTGCTTGAGGTCATTTCAACTTGATTCTCTCTCTGACAGATAATCTCTCGTTGTGGCTTTATGTCCGTTTCTCACAATAATCAGCATTTTACCTAAGGTCAGTCTGAGGTCACCGCTATACAGCTGAGATTAATCTGAGAAGTTAATCTCCTCTTGTGCAGTTTGTAAGTTACGCAAAAATAACCGTGGGACAGTTAAAAACAGGCACAATATAATTATTACCTCTGAAAATAATTATCATAACCTCTTTGTGAGTGTTTATGGAAGAATAAGGATTTTTATGTGAGCATCAGTTTCTGACTCTCCCTAAAAATTCAACGCCAGGTTAGCTTTAAGCAGAAAGTCTGACCTGACTGTTTATTTCAAAAGCAGATTGATGGCACGTAACTGAATGTTGGTATAAAGGATAATATGAGCAAATCAAAAACTTATTGTTTTAGTTTATTTGTACCAAATAATCAGAACTGAAAAAAACATTAATGTTGCTAATATAAAGATAAGTGAGGTCTGAAGATTTAGTGTAGAGCTGAAGGCGATGAGAAAAACAGAAATAAGAATGGTGTGTGTTAGGAAGTAGATGTGAATGAATAGTTACTGTGTGTGCGTGTAGGTGTGTGTGTGTGCGCGTGCGTGTGTGTTGAGGTGGTGGGGGGGGTTGAAGTGTCTCACGCTAACACATATCATGATCATCATGTTGGCAGGATCTGAAAGATTAGACACATCAATAGTTTATGAATCTCCACAGAATTGTGCTCAATTCCCCCCTTCTATAAATTACTAAATAAGGGCATTTACATCACAGCAACACAGCAAACTTTTTCCCCCCTTTTCTTCACAGCTTCTTTTCATCAGTTTTTATTTCAAGTTGAAACTTGGACACAGTCCATTTGACCCTCGCGAACTCAAAAATCTAAGAGAGAGAGAGAGAGATCAATGAGGAAAGCGCTACACAGTCTTTATTTCTGAGATTCAGAGGAGAAGATGCAGAAAGAGAGTGAGAGAATGAGGGGAGGAATAAAGGGAAAAGAAGATGTGGTAAAGACGTGAGCACCTTAAAGACAGACATAATTAATAGATGCGGCCCGCCGATACACATGAATTATGCAACTTTTATATTCAAGAAAATTACAAACACAACCCATTGGGAGAGAATGGAGAGGAATCATTATCCGCAGACTTGAACCTTTGTAAAATGCACCAAATTTTTAATAATTAATCCGCATAAACAAATAACACATGAATAAAGAACACAATGAGAAGCCACCCAAGCCACGGGAGTTGGGCGAACTTCCTCTGTAACTTTCCTCATGTGTGGAGAGGAGGAGAGCGCAGAGACGAGTCAGCAAGGAGGATTAGAGAAAGGGAAACTGATTATACCAGATAAAGATGGAGGAATATAATTGGTTAGAGCACCTCGCTAAATTAATTCACACTTTCTTTTTTTTCTTTTCTTTTTTTTGCTCAGATTGTCATGTTTTCACATTTAAATCAGGCTTTTACGGAGCACATGCACAGTTCAGGTGAGAGGCTTAGATAGTGGTTTGCTGACCACGACCATGTTTTGTTGTTCTGTAGAAAAGTTTAGAGTTTCCAAAAAGCTGCAAACGAGCACAGCAGTTAGACGCTTTCCAGGATGAAGATTAATTGCCTGTCTTGGTGTGCCGTGTCACTATAAGTAAATGAATGCACCGCTGCTAACTTTAGGCCTGGCAGGCACAGCCGCAGCTTTTAGACTTTCAAACAACATGCCTCTCTACACACAAAGAAAATAAGGTTGTATCCATCTGAAGTGTGGAACTCTGGAAGAAGACATTAAAAAACCAAAAGAAATTATTCTACAACCCTGACATTCCAGGTCACAGTCTCTTACTTTAAAACAAAGAAATGAGTGAAGGAAAAACTACTAAAGATTAACTGGAGAGTTAAAGGAAAGCAACTTACAGCTGTAATATTATAAATACCCATGGCAGAGCTGAAGTTAAAAATCTGCCTTGGGGAAATTTTAACCCATGACAGATTTTTTTGTGCCACATTATGAACCTTTTTATAAATAGATTTTTTAAAAACCTTTTTATTTCTTTTTAAAGAAAAATAAATAGGAGCTTATTTAATGGTGTGCTCTATGACTTTGTATTATTGTGTTTTTTATGATATAAAGCACTTTGAACTGACAACGTGCTGAAATGTGCTATACAAATAAGCTTGATTGATGGATATAAAAGTATTCACTCCCTTGAATGCTTTACATTTTGAATTGCTTTTTCAAATCACGATCAACAAAGTAATATTTTTTGACAAAATAAATAATAAATGACAAAATTTCCTTTAATTTCCCAGTTAAAATGTATACAACATGATGACCTACAATCACTTAATTTACTCATTCACTTGTTATTCAGTCAAAAATGGTTAATTATTGGTTTCTTTCAACAGGACACTGACCCAAAATATTAGGGCAAGTCAACAGAGAAATGGTTCACTAAAAACAAAATTACCCTTTTTTAATGGTGAGCACAGATCTAAACCTCTGAAAACCTGTGGGTGAGTAGAAGAGGGCAAAGCCAAAACCCCAGCAGGGAAGTGTCACCGATTTCTCTCTGTTCTGCCCTTACTTTATAAATATTATAGAAACGATTGGAGAAGTGTTGTTCTACTTAGAAAGGTTGTACTAGTAGCAAGGGCCTCTATTTCTTAACATACAATATTTTCCTCCATGAATAAATGCAAACAAAACACTCATTTCTCAAAGAAAAAAAATTCACAGTGAGGTTATGCAACAACAACAAAAAAAATATTTTAAGGCTTTTTGCACATCTTTGCAAAAAGGGTCTTTAAAGATGATCAATAGTGGAGACAGTCTTGCTGCAGTATGGTACAATCTGAAAGTACTATACATATAGACATCATTAAACCACAACAATAAAAAAAATATTTTAGGATCTTCCGGGGAGGAGGACAGTAGATCTGTCAGGGCGGGTTATGGTGAGCAGAGACGAGGTCAGGAGGACACCCTGAAGTGACCACACAGGGATGGCCTGCAGGGGCTCAGTCTGACTGGAAACGAGCAACACACACATGCACACACACTAGCAGAGTCACCTTCAACCCGGAGCAGCATATGTGTTTCACACTAAACATATCCGTCTGAAATGCTCATGCCACACAGATCCAAAAAAATCACAGCTGTCAGTCTTTATTTCCTGTTTCAACTGACTCTTTTATAAAACATAATTTTATCTGTACAAAAATAATACAAAGAACATATTACAAACATGCTGAGAAAGAGACTTTATTAGTATGACAACAAAGTAACGTGAAACCCAGATGCCACCTTTTTATTTTGGTGGAATCTGCTCTGTTTGGGGAATGTGAGTAAATGTTTAGAACTGCATGTAGTCAGATCAGTAAATCAAAATAACTCTAGCCTCTATGCCATTCTGCATGGTATGGAGTGTAAACATCAATGAATGAATAAAACATAGCAGCTGGCATGACAGAAATGATAAAACAACCATTTTTAAAACACATCTTTAGTACTTTTTGAGCTCATCAATATCACCAACATCAGACTAACAGGGCAGAAAAATAAAACCAGTGTAACCACCTGCACTCACCGGCCACATTATATTCAACAGCTTGTTAAAACAAAAAGCAAATCATATGGTGGCAGCAATTTGCATTAAAGCATTTAGACATGGTGACGATGACTTGCTGCAGTTCAAACGGATTATCAGAATGGATTTTGGTGTGAGACACACTGGCTTGAGAATTTCAGAAGTTGCTGATATTCTGGGACTTTCAAACACAACCATCTGTCAGGTTGATACAAAAGTCCAAAAGGGTGAAAAAAAATAAATCCAGTGAGCAGATAACAATCAATGAATCTTGATTTCACAATTGAGTTAAACATTTTTGTCTCTGGTGCGGTTCGCTTCTGGTGTGAATGCAGATCAGAATCGATCCAAACGAACTACAGGAAATATACATCTTTTTGGACTCAATGAGCCACCATTGCTGATTCTACTGCTGTATGTAGTGATTATGCTAAAATCGCACCTGATTAGCTGTGATCTGCTTAGCGATGTTGTGGGTCAAGGCATCACGTCTCGTTTAACTCGCAGCGCACTATTGCAGCCACTGTTACGAAATTGGAAATAGTGCATCGTGAGACCAGATTATATAAGTTGCTCTTGACATTCAAAATGGTATTGCAGTGATGCAAACAGCTCAAATGCAGAAAGAAAAACTCCCAAGGTTTGATTTTGTGGGTCTGTGAAGTCTCCCGCCCCCATCACTTCTGTCCAATGGGAGCATTGATCGTCACATATACGGCTTTGCTCACAAATTATTGCTTGCTTGCAAAAAAGAAGGAAAAGAAACACAATTTGAAAGCAAAATGCACCAAACAAAAAGGATAAAGTTTGCTTTTGGTCCGGATCAAACAAGCAGACCAGAGGTGAGGATACACCCTGAAAGTTCCTTTGAAGTCAGAAAGGCGTCCAACATGTGTCAGGTGTGTATTTTGCCCACAGTAAAACATTTTGGAGCTATTTCTTTTCCAAATATAAACATAAAAAAACATTAGCTTTGTATTTGTTCAGCTGAATGAAACAAAGTGTCTCCATTGTTTCCTTTCGTTTTAGTTGAATGTAGATCACAAATTCTTTCTTTTTTTGCCAGGATTTCAGTTTTGACTAAACTTCTAAGTTCCTCATCTCCTCTCATTCTTTTCAACAATTTTTTCTTAAAAGTGCAACAAAAAAAATGCTTTTTGGCTTTTTCTTTGTCCTTGCTCCTCTTCCTTTTCCCTCACCAGAGCGCAGCCAGCTTTTAGTCAGCATGGCAAAGCAGCAGCAGCAGCTTCTCTAGCTTTTTTTTTTCTCATCTCCGTGGAGAACAAGGGTTGTGTGGTTCCTAATTGCTGTGTGCCAAAGAGACTCCAGGAACCAATCAAAGTGGCCAATCTCTAAAGACGAGCCAAAACTAATTTGTTAGCAATACACCTCTCTTTTTTTTCCTTCTTTTTCGTCCTTCCTTTCGTGCTCCCTCTTCTCCTGATGACAGCGGAGGGTTCATTTCTGTGCCACAGTGGTCATGACCTCTCCATCTCCTCCCCTCTCCTGCTCTGTGGCTTCTCTGGGAGTTCCTCTCCGATGCCGCTTCCATTGTGACCCGGCTCTGAAAGGATACCACGATGAGCTCTGTGATAAGGCTGGCAGACGGGGAAAGAAACTCTCTCCGTCTCTCTCTGCTTATTAAAATCTCTCCGTGCCCCTACAATATGAGAGTTTGTGTGTGTGTGTGTGTGTGTGTGCATGCGTGTGTGTGTGCGTGCTCGGGACACACCTCAGGGAGCGTGAGAGCGGGGCAGCCGTGCTCAGAGAGAACACACGCGTTAGCTTTGGGTTTCATTTCTGGCTTGTTCAGTAGGGAACCTGACGGCCTGCTGAGAGCCTGAGAGTAACTGTGTGTATCACTGATCACATGTCTGTGTGTGTGTGTGTGTGTGTGTGTGTGTGTGTGTGAGAGAGAGAAAGAGAGAGAGAGAGTGCATGCTCTGTCCTGTTACACACCCTGTACCTTTTGCTTTGTCACCTTCTCCAAGCTCACAGCTTTGCTCTCTCAGAGGAGCGACGGCTTCAAAAGACAACTTTAAAACGTGTCGGTTTCACACAGTCAACAAAAGCATCGCTCAGACAAAACACACACATGCAGGCACGTTGCTTACTCTGAGAACACACCTAGCACACTACCTCTGCAGGACACAAAGCCTGCAGAGAATAAAGAAACAATCACTCTTTTATTTCGCAGCGATACTGACATTCATGGTTGCCAAAGCGCCAAGCAGCTTCCTCCTCGAGGCAGAGTGGAAACGAGCAAGAGAAGTAAAAGACTTCTTTAAGACCCTGCTCTTGTAAAGCGGGGTGGGGCTGTACACTCCGACAAACGGTAAAGAAGCCGAGTGCATCATCGCTCATGAGCGCGCTGCATGTTTTTCAGACCTCATCTTTGATAGCTGCTTTAGCTCAAAGTGAGGGAAGCCATGCAAAAAACACAGCTGCAGGTCTGAGTGATGCAAGCCCAAAGCAACTCTCCTCCCCCCTCGCCCCAAACACCCCTAAAATAAGCAGGCCACAGTTAACACGCAGGCTGCAGCTCTCACAGGTGATGTGTGGGGCGGCCCCACTCGTTACACAGGAGAGGACTAACCAGCTGGAACACTGAGGTTTTTCCAGCCTGCGTGTGAAACTCAAGTCACATTTTGTTTAACTTTAAATAAATCAAGAATGCATTTCGCTGATGGTGCTCAGACAATTAAAAACCGAGACTGTTTTTAGCACCCAACTGAGCAGTTTGTCGCCGCGCCGGCTAATTTGTGGTTTCCAACAAAATCCCAACGGCTTGGAGAAAGCATTCAGACATCGAGTACTTTTAACTCCTCGTGTCTCATTAAAGCCACTAACATCACTGTATTTTGTAGGGATTTTTACGTTGCAACCCAAATGCAAAAATTGTGAAGTGGAAAGAAAATGCCTTTTTTTCTTCTAGTACCCTAAATAAATTCAGTACAGCCAAGTCAGGACAAAGTTATGAAGAAGTTTAAGACAATGTCCAAAGCTCTGAGTTTCTCAGAGCCTCACAAAGACTTGGAAAGAGTGTCACAGTGGCAAACTTACAAAAACATGGCACTGTAAGTTAACAGACTGGTCAAACCACTCAGAGAAGCAGCCTTTTTGACAAAAGAGTAACTTATAACACACTTTTTACATGCATCAGCAACAACAAACCTCGATCTCCTTCAGCTGGTTCAAAACTCTGCAGCACTGGAACAAACCAAAGGTGTTTTTGGAAACCTAATCATTTTAAAGACAGGATCCTACAAGGTGAAGCTCCAACTTGAACGCCAGGCCCTCCAGTCACAATCTGCTCGTAGTCACAAGGATCTAATATAAAACTCAAGACGAAGGGCCTTTCCAGGACACCTTTTGTCCCACAGTAAAGGTGAAACGGCCTTTACTGTTTTCATGTTGTGCTGAGAGTTTTGGGCTCATTTAAGAAGCAACTGAGGACCTTTTTTTTCAGATGTTATTTGCTAAGTTATTTTCAACTATCATTCAATATTTATCTAATTTTCCTAATCATTTGATTTAATCTTTTAATCATGTGTTAGTTACACTTTTTATGTTCATGCTCTGTTGTTTTTCACTTAGTAAAATTTACCTCTTCATTGTCGAATAAAAGTCGTATGTTGGAAGCCACAGGAGATAAGCAGGAGAAAGTGCTTTGATGCAAAGGATTTTATGAAATAAACCACTAAAAAGCTGCATGGTGGTGGCAGCATCATGCTGTGGGCATGTGTTTCTGCCAGCTGATAGGAAGCTGGATAGTGCTTAATACAATAGTTCCTCATTATAAAATCTTGGACTAATTTAGGCATTTCTGTGAAATTTGCTTGTCAAATCATAATCTTTATATTGATAACAATAATCAATATAAAACAATGATCAGATTTAGTATCTTCTGTTTTTTTGGTCTTTAGGATTTTTAAACCAGTTCATCAGAATGTGTCCCAGTATGATTTTTGCTGTATCATTGGAATAACTAACAGCAATTCAAATTATTGGTAACAAACTTGTGTTTGACTTCGTCCCAAAAATATAAATAAAGCAAGAGTGTAAGATAACTTGTCTAGAGATTCATGGGGAAGATACAGATTTTTACCTCTTTTCTATCTTTCTTTCTTTCTTTCTTTCAAGGATTTAAAAGCCTAATTGGACAATGATAGAACAAGGAAAAAAGTAAGATAAATCTTATTTTAAAGGAGCCCACTGAAACATCCGATCTATTTTAATCTATTGTCACCTTGGGAGAGCAATGTTCCGTTTTTTTGTGTGGACTAATTGGATTTTGAGCATGTATATTGAAAAAAAAAAGTCTAATTAGATATTCATCAGAAGGGGAGGCGCAGTGAAATCGTTCGCTGAAGATCACTTTCTCTAACAAAAGGTAGCATTCCTCCCCACTCATCACTCCGTCTCTTTCTCCTGCGTAAGTCGTGCATTTCGTGTCTCCCCTCCTCCCTCGTTGACTCCCCATTCTTCATCTCATGTCAGCTTCATTTCCCCCTCGCCCAGCTAAACTCATTGGTCTAAGAGAGAGAATGCAACCCTCGGAGAGACACGCTGCTCTTCCGTATGTCATTGTCGTTTGTCCATCACCGTCTGACCCCTGAAGCGAGATCTGCTTTGTTTTCGCCCTCAGCGGTCAAGGGGTCCCCCCACAGGGGTCATCACAGGTCAGGAACGACCTCGGTCAGTGCGTCGGCCCAATTGTTTGGATTAAAATCGCGTGGCTGAGAGAACGGAAACACTTACACATCAGTTAAATTAAAAAGAGCAGGATTGATTTATGGAAGAGTTGGTGGAGAAAAGAAATCTCAATCTGGTTTCAGTGTGGATGGAACCTGGACAATTTGGATGTGGTGCTCAGAGCTCTTCTGATGAAAAGTCCTGCCAGCTGTTGCTTTGCAAATGTAACACAAAAGTGAGCAAAACATTATGATGTTCTGTTTTTATAGGATAGATTTTTAACCCGTTTTGTATATTTAGACGACAACTTTTCCATAACTTGATCATTTCTGTTTTCCCCACAGGAGATTTAAGACGTTGCTTTCCTGAGAAAAGACTGGAGAACAAAATATGAAGCACCTTGCAAAAGTATTCACTCCCCTTGAACCTTTTCAATTTCTGCCACATCACATCTATGAGTGTCACAAAACCTGGAATTTTATGTGTTGGCCAAGGCAAGACAGTTCGTAGTTAAACACAAGTTTAACTTTTTGCTGAAAATCATTTTGTCTTTATGAATTTATCAGATTTGCACAACTAAAAATAAATATGCCAGGCTTAGTCAGAGGGCAACTGTGAACATACATTTTGAAGTGGATTATTTGATTGAATTTGGTTCTGGACGGGCCATTCAAACATGCTTTGATCTGAACTGTTCCACTGAGTCTTTGTCCTGAATCTCTGTCTCAATCCTTTGCAACTTTGCAAGTTCTTTGAACATTCACTCCATATTCAGCTACATTAACTTGAAACATCTTTGCTAATGAAGAAAATCACCCAGACAGGATCGTGCTGATGGTGTTTTCAGTCTTAGGCAGGATGTCAGACCAGGGAAACTTTTCCACATATTTGCTGTGACTCTCTTCCAACAAAAGGTTTCTTCTTTACCAGAAAGATCAGATTTGTGCAGTGAGTGATGTTTTAACCCCTGACCTCTCTGGTGTGTTTCTTAGTCCTCATCGTGCTGTTTGTTCACTAATGTTCTCTATCAAGCCTCTGGAAATAATCAGTTGCACTGGATTAATTTCAGGGTACAAGAGTAAAGTTGGCTGAAGTTTTATCCACACCAAACTTTTCAGATTTGTTTGTGAAAAAAAAGAGAGTTAAAAACCAGGTACAGTTTTTCTTCCCCTTAACATTGTTGGTAAACCCTTTTATGTATATAATTATAATTCTCTACTTTATACTTTAACCACCAATACACTAACATTTGCGGTTGTAACTTGACAAAAATGTCAAGTTCAGGAGGTATTATTACTTTTTTAGTATTACTTTTGCAGCCCTTCTTCCCCACAAATTTCTTTCTTTTAAGTGATATATTATTTTAGTTTTCTAAACATAAATATTTTATAGTATTTATAGTTAAACTCAAAGCGTTGAGTTTACACTGATAAATACATACTCACACGTTACTTTCCTATCATTTTAATTCCGGAAACTCTTTGATTTTTATCTCCCAGCGCCTCTCTGAACCACCGGGACACTTGCCTCCGATCGCAGATGTGTTTGCCCTCGGCATGTAAAGCTATTATCGCATGCTTCATATATACAAACGGCAGCATGCCCCGTACTAACAGCCTGTTGAGCAATGAGAAGTATGTGTCCGCAGCCTCTCACCCTCTCTGCCCTACAGAATAGCTGTTTAAATGAGATTAGTCCTGACAAGTGAACTTCAGCTTGTAATAAAACCCCCTTTTTATCCGCAAAGCAAACATTAGAGCCGCCCCCTGAATGAATACCTAACTCCTGAATTACCATAACAATAGCTCAGCTGAGTACACTCAATGCTTAAACTAACAGTGCAGAACACACACTCTAAAACACACACACACACACACACACACACACGCATTCACGCACACGCATACATGCGCAGCGGCCGCACTAATGAGTGGTTTCACTGTTTGAGTTCAGCGCCTTGTTACGGGGTGGAGGCCGCAGTCGGAGCGTCGCTGTGACGATGAGCAACAGGAATGCAGAGAAGCAGACAATATTGTTCTGGAGCGTCCATCCAAACTCCCACCGCCCTTAAAGCCCCTGAAATGTGGCACAAACCGACCCGGAGACGACATCGGCACGTCCGTGATTCTCGTTTTCTCTCTGAGAACGTTGTTGCTTCTTGAATCACTTTTTTTTTTCTTCCAGTTGTATCCCTTTCATCACCTTCTTCCTTCATTCTCTATGAAAACACTCTAAATCGGACACCACCCAGAACCTCCTGCTGCCCCCTTGGACACACCGAGGGATCCCCGGACCTTCTAACACTCTATTACATTCAAACACCCCCTTTGTCTTCCACCATCACTCCTCACAGTGACCCCCCCTCACTCCCCCAGCTACAGCACCTCAGGAAGGGGCTGTCCAGCGCTGCAGAAGGGTGCAGAGTGCAGGCCGTTGGTTCCAAGGACCACTGTGCACTTGTCATGTAAATGAAGAAGTCACAACCAATTAGAGTAATTGCAGCGCATCGTGCTGTCTTCGCCACGGCTACTGAGCCGAGGAGGGGCATGGGAGAGCGAGAGGTGGAGCGGGGAGGTGAGGGGGGGAAACATGGAATGAGAAAAGCTCAAAATATGACGAGGGGCAAGACAACCAGGGGAGAGAGTGCATGATGGAGACTAATTTAATGGCATGTGGTGATGTGTTTAGAAAAGTTGCATATCAAAACTAATCTAAATGCATCACTTTTTGTTGAGTATTGTCGAATTAAAAGCCTCATGGGGATTTCTTACATGCAGAAAAATGTTATCTTAGAAATGAGTTCCCTCAGCACAAAATGCAGGATTCCGATCAGATACAATCTTAAGACATTTCTTGCAGGTTCATGTGTCAATATTCCAACACCAAAAGTGTTAATGAGAGAAATACTGATCATCTTTTTCTGAAAACGAACTTTTTTTTGTGTTTGTAACTGTTGTCAAGCACACTTCCTTGATGTGGTGGCAAGATTGTTTGTTCTTTGTCTGAGCAGCATAAATAATTCATTTGTTACAGTTTAAAAACAAAACAACAAAAAATGTGGCTTGTATTTGCAGTTATTTGAATTTCTTAAGCATGTTTTAATAGAAACTACAAATCTGGAGAATAATAACAGCTGGAATATGTGTGCCTTTTGCAAAGAAAGAATGCAATAGTTTGTTAGGAAGAGCACGAAGTTTCTGCATTCAAGTGCATTCAATTGTGTGTGTGTGCGCGCGTGTGTGTATGTGTTGGCGGAGGAAAAAGAAAGGAGTGGGTGTTTCACAGCAGGTGGTAGGGGCTAATGGAACCCCCTCTGGCCTATCAGGAGTAAGGCTTGGTGGTGTGAGAGAGTGTTTTTGTGCACCATGATGGTAGCTGTGTGTCTTTGCAGACAGTGAGAAGGCAGAATTGTGACAAATGAAAATTTGCAAAAATAAGACAAGAAAAGAAAAATATGATTTCTTCTACAGATCAGCCTTTGTTACATAGGTTTAGTCCTCTTTATTATAAAACTCAGCCAAGATATTAGAACCTGTAATGAATTCGTACGGCACCAAACTACAAAGAAATATAATCTCAAGGCACGTTACGGACAGGTCCGGTTTATAACCACTTATACAGAACCCAGTAGTAAATTACAATCATACAAATGTAAATACAATTATATTTTCATTTATATTCCGGATTCACATTCAGATAAAAACTCAAACTTAAATTTCACAAGTGAACATGAGAAAAACAAAAAGGTTTCAGGCAGTCCTGCAGCCCCACTGCTCTCTCAACGTGAGCATGTTTCTTTTCTTTTAGTCCAGACGTTCCAGTGGCAAAATTTCACAGAGTTTTGCCGTCCAGCCACAGACAGAAACTATAAAAGCGAAAACATCTTACTTTGTAAGACATCCAAAAGTTGTTCTTCAAAAATAGGGGGCAGAAACATATTTGAGAGAGAATTGAGATATAAACAAAAGTGGTGAATAGGGGCAGCGGGGGGAAAGAGATGGGCTTGGACAGAGAGGCAGCGTTTGGCCCTGCGGCATCAGTGTCCACCTCTGTGGTCAGTCAGCATGTAATTTAATGCCTCTCATTCATCTATCCTTCCATCAGGCCTCTCTGGCTGACCACAAACAGTCAGGGCCTGAGGCGGCCACACACAGCGAGGGCATTACAGTCAGGGAGGAAGTTTGGAGTGTGAATAAAAGCTATGCTTGCATTGTGCTGTTCAACCCACAGAGGTCTAGACAGCTCCGGTAAGGATACGGTATCTTTAGGTCCCTCCCCCCTTCCACTCACTGTACGACACACTTTCACTGTGAGTGCATGAAACGCATGCAAACGGCACAGAGGCGGCAGGCATCAGCGCTTTTGGCTGTGCACTCATGACTCCAAGTTTCTGCTAATCTCTTCTCCTTAAGGAGCTTGTTTCGGTCCTTACTTTGCTTCAGTTTAAGAGAAAATGCTGATAACAGCTGCGATTAGCAGTGTGCCGAAAATTAGTTAATTACAAGATTATCGACCAAATACACTGCAAAATATTTGTTTCTAATCGCTCAAAAAGAGCAGATCAAAGAACTTGGAATCTGGTTGTGACTGACAATGGTGACAGTTGTTAGTTTTTGATCAAAGGGAAAAGAACTCAAGTTTTACAGTTTTGGATGTAGAGATCTCAGATCAGAGCAGATCAAGGGAATGTTTAGTTTGTGCATCTTAAGGTGTAAATTCATAAAAATGATCCAGAAATATATTATATTAACAAAACAAAGAATGAGAAGTAATTTTTATGTAATACTGAAATTATTTTCTTAATGTAAGATTTTTTTAATGAAAAAAAAGTTCAAAAACAAATGAAGAACAGAAAAAAATCAACAAATTACCCATGATTTGAATTATTCTAACTTACTCACCAAAAGAAGGAGGTGGATTGAAATACTGCTATATTTTTACTTAAATGAAGAAATTATAATCAAACTAATTAATGACTTTTTAAATTTATCTATTTAATTTTTAATTTGACAAAGCAACAATCATTTCACTCTTGCTTTGTAAACCTGAATGTCAATATACTTGAAGTGATGTTACATCACACAAAGTTGGTCAGCTTCACAACTCAGGAATAAAAGAAATATCTATTTTTAATAACATTTATGTCACCACTGCATGTTAGACATTCAAAATATAAAAACATGTATGATTTTTTTGTGAAAAATAAATGTGATTTAGTTAGATTTTGTGTTTTGTTAATGTGAATGTGTTGGAGATCAGTCAAGCTGAATTCAGGTAATAACTTAAGGACTTATTACATTTATAGCCTATGAACTGTTTTACTAATCTATCCACGTCAAACCTAATTTAAATTAAGGAAAATAATAAATACAGAACTATGGGGAACATAGTTAGCGACTATTTTGCTAACTATCATTAAGTGTGTGGAGCGATGATTTTATTTCAGATGCGAAATGAAAACATTCCTCAACCTAGTGATAGTCTAAGTCTAAATAAATAAAATTTAATATCCACTGTATCAATACTGTTTAATGTTCTCATGCTTTTAAATTCAATTATTCTTTTAATACATTCTGTAATATAAACAAAACAACGTGATGAGGAGAGAGAGTCAGATAGTGTAAGAAAGTGGAAGGACATTAAAATAATAAAAAAATAGGAACATTAGTTGAGAAGAGGAGGGAGAACAGGATGATTTTTTTCTCCTGTCTCCCTCCTCCAAAGTGGTTAAAAGGACAAAAGCACATCGGAGAATGGAAGGCCATGAATAATTACTACAACACTTACAGCTGAAAGTAAACTGTGTTCAAAAATGCCTAAAACATGACAACATTTGTTTTGCGGCAACTGCATTGAAACACTCACCCATAGTTTCATAGCTAACGATGCTCAATGACTCAGTCGGGTCATTTTTGAACCCTGAGGCCAAGCTGCTCTCAGAAGACTAACAACAAACCCCCCCCAATTTATCCGAATTCATCCAATTTGACTTTCTATCAAAACGGGAGAAGCCGTGTGTCGTGTTCCTCTGTTCATTACCTTTTAATGGCGTGTGAATATTCCAACACAGCACTTCGTAGCCTCGGCTGCCTGAGCACCAGAGGCCTCTCCCCGGCGTAGGCTGCGTTTATCTCCCTCCATTTAAAGACTAAAACATTCGTGCCGTTCAGCACACACAGGAACGACAACTTGTGAAAGGCGCTTTAATTTTGTGCCCCTCAAAAATGACCACAAATGTTTCAGAAAATGACCGGAAACTCTGCTACCTCAATAGGTTAACGGATATTATAATGATTATATGAATAATGACAATACACTAATAACATGCAAACTTTAAATTCAGGTTTTGTGTATCTAGTAAAGAAGCTAACGAGTAAAATTGTGTGACGCCCATCTTTTAAACAGCCTCTGCTCCGCAGCGCGTTGGCCTCGCGAAAAGCCACCCCGACGACTGGGGTGTATATGTTTCTCCTCTTATGAATTATGAACACAGTTAGCTCTTTTGTTTATGAATTATTACTGATCCGCCTGCCTCCACAGGATAGTTGCTGGAACAAATGCATTTACACTGTGAGCAATTGCGTTATTGCCCCTTTATTATTATTTGTTTTCTTCGTACTTATTTGTTTTATCGAGAGCAAAGCTTGTTTGGGGTCGAGCGTGAAACAAAACAACTCATTTCGGGGAACATGCTTTTCATTAGCGCGAAACAAATGTTTATTTTACCAGCATTTTGCGGGGATTCATGAATAAATATGGCGTTTGTCTCTGAGGTAAATAAAAACAACAATGCGGCGGCTGAACAGAGGAGACGGTGAGGCGGCGGAGACGCGGTTCGGTTCTCTGTGGACTTCTGGTCACGATGCAGCGAGGAGAGCCGGGGGATGAGCGGAGGGATCTGACGGATTCTGAAGGTGTGATCTACTGTCTAATAGGGATTAGATTCGCAGTAAATAAGGGGATGACAGTAACGGCTTTATAAATACAGTCTGCAGTGAGGACTGCATGTTTTTTGTAGAAGAGGGGGGGTGGAGGGCGACTCCAGACGGGGGGTGAAAAGAAAAAGCCAAGACAAAAACATGGAAGTCATGAATATGGAGTGTGTGTTCCTTGCGATTTAAATATTCATGACGGAGGCTATCAGTGTGTTATAAAGGCATTATCAGTGTCAGCAGCCAAAAAACGGGAGGGGGAAACTCTGGCTTGATTGATCTCATCAGGACATCATCAATAATGGATTAGTCCAATCACAGAGCAGGGAGGGAGCGCGCGCTCCCCTCCCAACACGCTCAAAACAATTACAACACAATCTGTGATTTAAACCTGCCGGTAAATCAGTCTCACTCCCAATGCAAACACATTATCCCACCATGATTCAACAGCTTTGGCTGCTTAGTAAGAAAATATTTAGGAAAATAGTAATTCTTTTCAATGTACTAATTAAGCTTTATTGGCTGAGATAGATTATGTTCTCCAGTCAGGTGGAAATTGGAGTTTCTCTTACTGAACTTCTGCAAATATTCCGGTAAGTCTGATGGATTCCAGGTTCTCTGGATGTCGGCTGACCCGCCCTATAGGAGTCCACACACCCAGTAAAGAAAAGTAACTTCAACTTTTTGACTAAACGTTTTCTTAATAGCAACGGATGGATGCAGCACCCAATGCAGACAAGTCCCTGGTGCATCCATCCCTCCTTCATCCTGTCATCACTGATGAGGCCGACACCAAAATACTTGTGCTTTAGAAGCATCCCTGCCCTGACAGGAGGAAACATCCCCATCCCCTCACACTTAAACTAGCAAATTCCCAGTTCTAATTGATCTTATATCCCCATGAGACAATTGTATATCTATGTTGCCTTCAGTTTGATCACAAACTAAGTCAGCTACAGGGAATTGTTTTAAACTTATACCTCATGTGGGTCTCTGCTGCAACATTTACAAAAATGCGACTTTAATGACCCAGGAAGGCCTCAAAAATTACAAAACGTAATATTATCCATAGTTGAGGAAATAATCATGAGGCCACTTTGGGACACTCACAAACGATCTGAGTTTAATTCCCAGGTTGTTAGGACAGGTTTGTGATATCATGACATGAGTACCATACCCTGGACTGACAAACCTGAACTCTGTCATTTTCACACCTCTGATCTCCATATGCCTCCATATGCTCCATATGCCTAAACCATTCCAATAAAAAAACCATTAAATATTACACGCATACTTCAAAGAAGTAACACAACATATTCTACTGAATCTGATTAATTTTCTGACCTCTAAATCTGCGTAATATACTTTTTAAAAGGGTAACACACACATGTAAAATCACTTGGACACAGAAAGTCTATATAAGTTTTCCTGATTGTCTTGTTGAGTCATCAACATTAACTCTTTGTGAACTCTGGCGACTTTAGACCGCCTCACTGTGATGCATGGAGTGCTGCAGCTGTGGTGCTGCACAGTCACTATCAGACTGAGCTTTTTCTTCAATTAACAAATTACCAGAGTTAGTTATTAAATATTTATTAATAAGCTGCAGGACAACTAAAACTGATGTGCTGGTGAAAATCCTAAGAGAATTTGATGAAATAAGGAAAAAAACGACAACAAATAAATGAAGTTTGGAGCCAAATAAAGGTAAACGTGAGATATTAGGGAGAAAGCTGTAAAAAACTTCAGACTGGGATGGAGCAGAGCAAACAAACCAGACCACAGAATGAGTCAATCATGTGTTAGAATGACCTACTCAAATCCCAAATCTGAGTACAACAGAGAATTTGTGGCAACATTTGAAACACATTTGAGTTTAAAATAATACTTTTTAGTGACAGCAGGTCAGGGATGGAGTTATGTGTTGCAGTGTATATTTTCATATTTTCTGCCAAATTCCCACCTTCACTGACTATCTTGCGCTCATTTAAACCAGATTAGTATATTTTTTATCCTAGGAAAACAACACCTTCTCCTTTTAAACCTTTTGATAAAGAAAAAAGTAAAGCATTAAAAGAATCACTGAAGAATCTCAGCAGTAGACTGAGGATGTACCTTTTGAAGGATGTAAGAAGTTTTTAATATTTCTGGAATACTTTCTTCTTAAAATACTCTTTAAATGCCTACTGTAATCATGGCTGTAAATAGCAATAACCCATACGCTCACAACTGATGAACTTGTTTTACTCCTCCATCCATCACCTCTTAATCAGCCATGCAATGTGACTTACTGCTTATTAGAACCAATAAAATTTAAATCACTGGTTTGAACCACAACTACAGGTCCTACATCCATTCAGATGTCTAGGAAATAATACAGATAATCCCCAAATACTCGATTACAGTTCTTGTTTCAATATGTTTCTTCCTTTCAGCCATGTTAGACAGCGTGCTCTACAGCCTCAGGGCTGAAGACAGCACTTTGAACATCAAGCCTCCCCGCAGCTGGGTCTTTCTGCCAGACGCAGCTCACACACAGAGACACGACATGCAGAATATTAAAACATTTAAATAGAAACCTTTAAAACATACTCGGCTGTGACACACCAGGGGAGTAAAAGGTCTCCCACTCTCTCGGCTGAGCTTTTCTTGTGGCTCATTTTCTCATGCACAGCAAAACACCTTTTCTCAGAAAGCATAACAAAGAAGTTATTTCCCCTCCAAGTGGACAATGACACGTCCTTTTTGTCGCATACATCCACTCAGGAAGGAGTGGAGAGTGATTTCTAAAACCTCAGTTACAATAAGGTCTTGTCTTAGATTACCCCTGAGATTATCGTAAGTCCTGTTGCTGAGGAAAGGTGTATCTGTGCACATTACCTGGCAGAGCAGCTACACTCTGGATCAGAAAACAGCAGCACAGCAGAGACGGCTTGTCATCCGCTATCATCTCTTTTTGGCTGGTAGAAAGTTCTGGCCTGTGCTCAGATTTCAATTTTCAAATCCAAGTTAATGTTTTTCTCCTGTAATCTCTATTTTTTATGCAATTTTTTTGTTTGTTAATAAATTCCAGGCAGTTTATTAACAAGCCACAGTATGTTAAATAAGGCAGAAGTCATTCACAAGCAGATTTTTTTCTCTTTTGTATGCATTCATTTCAGAAACTAACTCTGATCAATTGTTTGGATTCACTACATATAAAATAAAATATTTCAAACCGTTACTTTGTGTATTTTTAACCCTTTCATGCATAATGGTCACTACAGTGGACAACTGTAAGTGACTGTAAGAAAAAGCCATTTTCTTGTGCTTCTTGTGAATTTTCATGTTATAAATGCACACAGACACTTATTCCCTATTAACTACTGGCCATCAGCTGCAAATGCAAGAAATTATTTTTGTTAAATCCAATATGGCCGATAGACAAAAAAGCATGCCAACTGATCCGGTTCCTCCTTCTACTGTAGACGACTCCTGCAAGTAAAAAAAATATTGTCACATCAAATAACCCCTAAAGAACAATACTACTGATGTAATTTTCAAATAACAACTTTGTATTTGGAGAAAATTATAATTGATCACCTAAAAAAATTAAATAAAATAAAAATTGTTTGCAATATTTATTTCTACCTTTTTTATGCGTTAAAAACATGAAAAAAATTGGGAAAAATCCTGACACTAAGGATCATAATTTATGCATGAAAGGCTTAATGATTATGGGATGCAGATAATGCATATCCAAAATTCAATGTCTTATGTTGAATATGACAATATTTCATAAACTCTCTGTGGGTTCAAGTCAGGCCAGTTTACTAAGTCTTGCTGGAAAATAAAATCGGGATCTTAATAAAGCTTCTCACCTAAATGAATCATGATGTGCTCTAAAATTTTGAGGTTGACTTCATAAAACACAGTGAACACTATTTTCTATAAAATTACTGTCTGCTGGACTTCTGTCAGGTCAGTAATGTTTCCCTTGACTGTGTAGCCTACTGACCCAGACTTAGTTTTGAGTGGTTTTCAGGTGTTTTGAGTTAATTAGCTAATGAGCGATGACATGAGTTTCCAAAATTTACTTTTCCACAATATTCAAATTTTCTGAGACATTGACTTTTGGGTTTTCCGTTGTCTCTGATTCATAATAATGAAATTGTGCATTTGTATGTGCAAATAATCCAAAAATATGAGTTTAATTTTCTGAAGAGTGACAAAAACGTTTGAAAAGCTTCACAATATTATTTATTGTATATATGGATAGACATTTGCCAAAACTAAGTCATGATCTGATTAAGATCAATTGTCTGCCTTTGTCTGTCTAGTTTAGCTCAATCACCAAAGATGTTCCAGAGGCTGCAGCAGCTTACCTGCTTTTTCTGACAGCATCAGTTATTTGTGTTGATATTTATTTTGAAAATAAATATTAGTACACCTAATATTTTAACACCTTGATCAGTATAGAGTTATTCAGTTCAGGTCCAACCTCTCTACTCTCTAATAAGTAGGAGTTTGAATTGATAAACATAAGCAGGGTCCAATCAGATATGATGTTTAGCAGATGACAAAATATAATATATAATATACATTTTTCTAATCCCCGCCTCTCACCCAAAACGTTAGCTGGAGATAGGCACCAGCAACCCTCCCGACCCCACTAAGGGACAAAGGTGTAAAGAAAATAGATGGATGGATGGACTTTTTGCTACATTTCAGAGTCCATTCACCAAGATAACAGTCATGGATTGATATTATATGCATTGAACTACGGTGTATTTTACTGACTCAGTCGTGTGTCAGTGTGTATCGGCTCTCTGTGTTTGTGTCACAGTGAGTCATCGGTTTTCTTGCCTCCCTTGCTGCCTTCCCGACTTTGAGGTGACATGTGCCTCCTTGTTGACTTGCAGTCTGACGGACTGTTGTTGTGGTGAGTCCAAAGGATGTTGGGACAAATCACACCTCTGCCTCTTCCTTCCTCTGAGTGACATTTAGTCTGTCACCCACTCCATCTTTGTTCTTTTTACACATTACACGATGGCAACTTTACTTCAGGTGTGCTTAGTGATTCTCTTCTTCACTGAGAGAAGCAGATCAGGGAAGTTTAAGGTGATGTAAAGCTCTCATCATATTTATTAATTTTTTTATTTGAATAGCAGAAAATTGATTCATTTCTGTTTATAGTAGCAGATAGGAAATGCCTGACTAGAGTTTTTCCTTGTGCTTTGATATTGAGCACATACTGAATGATGAAAGACAAATCAGACTGTTGTCAATTCATCTGAATCTTTTTTTCTTTTTCACCATAGAAGCAGATCTGTTCTGCTCATGGAAAATTGTGAGAATAGATCACAGGACAACATTGACAAAGATGAACTCAGGTAATGGAAAGATGTGTCAAATCTCGCTGATAATAACAGCACATCTGTTAAAACATCACCCTGGATCTGCTTCGAATCCCAGAGCTGCTATGGAGGTAACATGTAACGCTGGAGCGACTGAGGCAGCAGACATGTTCCAGCTTGGTTTCTAGAACAGTTTTACAGTTTCTTCAAACAGACTTTGCACTGAAACATTCAACATTCAGGGGCAGGATGGGAAACTGAAGAAAAAAGGAAGCTGTCAAATTGGTGTAGAGGAGGTGCTCTCAAGGTGACAGCTTGTAATAAAAAGCAACTTTGGCTCCAACAACCTTAGTAACTTTGGATTCTGTAGAACCCGAACCGTTGACCAGATTTTTACCCTCATGGAGTTACTGAAAGGGTCATGGGAGTTTGGTTGTCTAGTTTACATGTTCAGTGGATTTGGATAGCAAACAAAATACGCTCTCTGCCACAGCAGAGACGAGAAGACTCAGTGATGGGCACTGGTGTTGATGGAAGATGTCGAGCTTTTAGGACATTGTCCGTTTGAGGATTACTAAAGCAGCAGGAAGGCTACTGATGATCAGACTGCAGCTTTTTGTTGTTGCAGAATCAAAAACTAATGAAAACTAAAGTAAGTCTGGGATCTCCCCATCAGGCTGTATGTGGTCTGAGGGAGCAAGAGCTGAATCGTCTAACAGAGAACATTAATAGACTGTAGAAAAGCAATTTGAAAATCCTGGCGATCTGGATTGAGGGTCCAGAGTTATGTGGATGCATCACCATGTTCACAGAGGTTTTTAGAAACTGTGGTAGCATGGAATTAACACCAAAGTGGAAGTATAAAGTATTGAGTGGTTCATAACTTGTACCAAATGCATCATAATTAGGGCAGACTTCACTTTGTATGGATGGATGAGTGGTATTGACAGACAGAATGTTTTCTGAATGAACACTCACTAATTTGGTTCAGATTTTGAGCAGCAGTACAATTGTGGTTTTCAGTTGACCAGACAGCCTATTCATTTTTTCATAATTTTGTACTGTCAACGTAAAAACCAATTTGGAAAGATGGGAAGATGTTGAGAAATTCAGACTTCGCATTTACAGATACAGACAATTGAAAACCTGTGATATGTAGTTATGGGTCAAATGATCCTTATTTTGACTGAAAGTAGCCAGTGCCGGAGAACAGTTGGAACAGATAAATCTTGCAGAGTTTTTCTGTGCAGCCTTGTTCATCTGCTGCCAGACAAACAAGTAAAGGTCAATGAATGTGTGCGCGGCTACCTTTAATTTACATATTCCAGTTTGAGTCTCATTGTCTTCTACAGGTCCACAAACCAGTGTGTCCTCTCACCGTCACAAAGAGTTTCTCTGCAGGTCTCCAATGGGAGAACAAGCCGTGTAAAGAAACAAAATGTCACCAGGCGGTCCCCAAATGCAGCCACCTCCCAACTCAGGGCATATTTAGCATTTAAAGCCCCCCTGCTCAACAATCCGCCAACCCCACCCTGCTAACATTTACTGGCAAGAGGACAGAGGGAAAGGACTCACAGACGGTCTTCAGCCGGGCAGGCAGCAGATTCCTCTGGCCCTGTAGCTGAGCCGTGGGGAAGTTTTTAATTCCTCCACCCTTATGCTTCATTTGTCCTCCAGATACCCCATGTGAAGCTCTGCGATGACCACTCATGTGTGCACTGCTGTTGAATTATTAACGAGGGAGATATGGGGAAGGAAGAAGAGGAAGGAGAGAGACAGGAGGGGAGAGGGAGACTGAGAGGTGAGAGAAAGTGGGAGTGCAAGGGGGGGGGAGTGAGAGGAGGGCGCAGAGTGCCATGGAGAGGAGGAGAGGTGTGGAGATGTAGAGGGGAGGTGAGAGGTGAGGTGAAGAAGAAGAAGGTCTGAAAAATGAGGTGAGAAGAGATGGGAGAGGTGGGAGAAAGACGTAGGGAAAGTGAGAGTTGGAAGGGCCAAGGAGTGGACAGGAGGAAAGGTTGTACAGCAATTTCTCTATCGGTAAAAACCTTTAAAGCTAAATTTTGGTGATAATCTGCAGCAGCTGAGATGTGTTCATTTCCACTGAACAGCTGGATCTCTACTGCTGTAAGGCTGAAGATGAACAACTACCAACAAGAGTTTCTGAACATTGTAGATTGTAAGGAATCCATCTTTGTTGAGAATTGCATTCTCGATGAGAGTACTTTAACTGATCTGTAATCAATGCAGAGTAATGAAATATGGGTTTAACTAGCATTAGCATTGCAAATACTATGCTTGTCAGTATAAGGCCAACAAAGGAGTAAAATGCTTCCTTGGAGCTTAATCCACTGGGCACTGCTGGGATAAAAGTGGACCCACCACCTCCACCTCCACCTCCACACACGGACACAAACACACTGCACCCTCTCAACATCCACAGCAGATCGCTGTCTTTAGTGGATCTCCTGTGATTCTTAGGATCCACTTTCTCCCTCAACCCGAGGTGGAGCTCAGACCAGCATGTTTTCACACCTGACAGTCTGGCAGACTTGGTTCAAATGGAGACCAAAGTCATGCCTAAAAGTTAGCGACTGGGTAAAATAAGATCCAATCATTTCAGAGTCCACTCCTCCAGCGGCCAGTCGTTTCTCATAGCTGAGGTTTCAGACTCTGTACGAAGCAAAGTGTAGAACCAGAGACTGGTTTTTTACCAGGCTCAGTTGTCCCGGAAAAAAATGAGTCAAAAAGTTTTCCTTCAACAAAGAAGAGGGCGTTTGAGTCTCTCTTTTATTTTTGTAGCTTCTTCCTTTTGTTGGTGCTCCCTGGGCTTTGGTAGATTCCAGTCAGGACATCATGGAAGGACAGCCTGCAGTCTCATTTCATTTTTAATTTTTTTAAATCAATGTTGGGACTCTTTCAGTTCTGAATTGTAGTAATTAAGAATTGTGATTTCTTTTTATTTTTGTTTGTTTTATGTGACTCGATTAGTTTTTGTCACACCCCTAAAAGTTTCAACATCATTAGAAATCATCATCGTTTCCTTAAAGTTTATTGACATGTGACCAATGTATGATGCACGTATTGTCTCTGTGTCACACTATAAATCACTTGGCGTTAATGGGCGAGCGTCTCTTTTCCTCCAGTATCAGACTGGTCATGTCTGCGTTCTCACTGTGGAAGCTGTCAGGAACCTGGTTCACCGTCACACATTCACCGTCCTACTATACATCTGAGGACGGCGACGGGGACATAATAAGGTTAGGATGATGCAACACACATTATTTATCCACGCAACTGTCATAACACAATGACAGCTACCTGAGGACGTAACAACACACACACACACACACACACACACACACACACACACACACACACACACACACACACACACACACACACACACAATGACAGAGTAAGTATGTTGATTAGTCTGGAAATCTGAGTGTGTGTGTATATGAGCCATATGTGTGTGTGCATGTGTGTAAGTGGGGTGTGTGTGTGGGGGGTTTATCCTCCTAAGGGAAAATACAACAAACCCCTTTCTACTCCCCACTCTTCTTACAACCACAGTCTTTCTCTCCCACACATGCACGCACACACAGTGTCTGGGGGGTAGAGTAAGCCCTGGTGGATTTGTAGAAAGGACCGGATTGTTCATTAATAAAGAAAGGATGAAAAGGGGGAGTCTGTGTGTGTGTGTGCATGTGTGTGAGTGGGAAAGAAAGAGAAAAGGAAGAGAGAGGGAGGAATAAAGGGGAGGAGGGCGGCACGCAGTATTAGACAGTAATTAAATAATCATCTGTGTTGCTCTCGTTTACGCCCTCCCCTCTTTCCTCCTCCTTCTTCCTCCTCCGCCTTCTCCTACAGCACTGGCGGCCACAACACCTGTCACAGCTCATCACCCTCACACACACAAACGACGCTCACAGAAGAGGTTGCAGAGTAAATCACATCAAAGCCGTAAACATATTATGAACGTACAGAAAGTAGTGCGCTCTCATGCATTACGTTGAGACAGCATGGATACAGAAACGAGGGGGGAAGAACATAGGAGGGTGTGAGAGGGTGTAGCAACAGGGGTCTGAGGTGGAGTTTAGGGTGTGTTTAGGAGGCAGAAAGGGGTTGTCATATTAATCTCCACCATACAGTTGTTTTCTACGGGCTGCTCCTTTCCATTAGCCCTCAGCGTCTCATCCAGTGTGGCAGGTAGTTGATGTCCTGAGCAGGTAAATCCTTGATGATCTACAGAAACGTGACGCTCTCTGTGAAGTGCCTGTACCAATTTAAAGGAGGACACACACCTCCGATTTTGAGTACGAGAGCAAAGGAAGTGAATGGAATAAGTTGGCTCAATCCCTTTTCACATTTTTATTTTGTAAGTTGGGATACTTTCAGTGATACATTCGAACAGGATCACTTCTAAAATGTTCATAATGCCAAACCATCCACCTGTGTATTTCGATAAAAACTTTCATTTTGCAAGAAAAAAAAATTATGCCCCTGGATTACTTTCACATGTTGTCATTTTACTATCCCAGATTTTATAACATTTACATTTTGTCCAACACAATGTTGCCCATAAAATAATATATGGCTTTCAGAAATCTTTACATATCAAAAAATGTGGTCTCCATTCACAGACAACTGCTTTCAATATGATACCTGCACATGAAAGGCAGTGCTATCAATTGCCTTCTGAAACTGCCTGTGTTGTTATCAGGGTCAACCTTAATGCCCCATAAACTCAGCATATAGCAGCTGGTCTGTGAAGCCCACATAATCTACAAGATGATTAGAGAACATTAGTAAACTAACAGCATCATGAATGGAAAAAAAAGTTTGTTTAATAACTTCCAAAGCCATCTCAGATTTATGTTCAATACATAATCTGAAAATATAGTAAAAAGGTGTGTTGGACATCAGCTAAACCATGAATAGGTCTGGTAAGTAGAGGGTTAACCAGACAAGAAGTTACTCTGGAGAACCTGCAGGGATTCACAGCTCAAGTGGCAACATCTATTGATTGATATACAGATTAAGTGTGTCAAAATAAAGCCACAACAAATCCTGTTTTTGCAGTTTGCCAGAAGCCATACAAGGGACACAGCAATGATAAAGATGAGACCAAAAAGTCATATTTTGGAGTACAAAGTGCACTAACACTCCACATCAGTCTGAAAACACAGTTCCATGTGGTTGAGGCAGCATCGTGCTGCAGGGATGCTTTTTTTCCCATAGAGACAGGGAAGCTGTTCTTGGTTGATGGGAAGATGGATGGAGCTTATTACTGGGCAATCCTGTGTTGAGGAATGGTGTAGATCAAATTATATTCATGTGTTAAAATTACCTAAAACTAACTGAAAAGCTAATGAAAGGCTTGAAGATGTTCCCAGAGGCTTTCTATCGAGTTTGACTGAGCTTAAGCTGCTTTGCAAAGAAGAATGGGAAAACATTTCTGTCTGGATGTGCAAAGCTGCTACACACAATCCCTTAAGGGTTGCTGCCATTAATGCAAAAGTGGGTCTGCAGAGTAGACTAGACTCAGGGGGGAATGAATATAAATGCAAACCACCCTTTTCTGTTGTCATTATCATTTAATTTGTATTGGACTAGTGTGAGAAATCTTGATAAAAAAAGACATTGAAATTTGTTGTTGAATTGTGACAAAATGTGAAAAGGTTCAATAGCGGTTATAGTTTTGCAAGGCTCTAAGAGATCAGATGATTTGAACCAATTGCAGGTTTAATTAGTGCTATTTGCAGTTTACCTCTCTGGTATTAAATGTAATGCAACTTGTTCACAATAAAGCATCCTGGAGAATGTGCAAACCTCATGCAGATAAACGCCAGGCAGGGATTTGAACCCCAGACCTTCTTGCTGCAAGGCAACAACAGAGCTACCAGCTGCGCCACTATGCAGCCTATTTAACATGCATAGCCACATCTAGCTCAAACTACACACAAACGTGAAGTGCATATCCTTTTTTTTTTTACTAATTAAGGTGTGTATAATGCCTGTATCTTCAACTGACGCAGATGAACTATCTTCTTTGCTGCTAAGGGTCCAGCAGCAGTTTCTGAAATATCATGCCACGTTCAAAGTCACGTAAATCTAATTTCTTCCTCATTTGGACTTCATCAAGTTTCTACATTCCTCAAGTATTTAGGTGTTTCCTTGTGGTTGATTCACTCAGTGTTTCATGTTAAGAAGCAGTTGAATTGCTGTGCCTAAGTTCCTTTAGTTTATTTAATATCAAGTTAAAGAAAAACTGTTTTCAGCTGAGATTTAGCATTTAAAAGGCTTTATTAAATTGGTACTACTAAATGCTCCTCTATCAAAAGTATTTTTCACTTTGTGAATGCTGCACAATTGCCCCACCTATTTTGAACCTCAGAACTTAAAGGGCGTACATTTCCTCTAAAACAGCTCACCAGAAAAAAGACGTCCATCTTATTCCTGTGGTCAATGACTTGACTCCATTAACCACAACCCAACCTGTGTATGATTAGCTACCGAAACAAATCGCCTTACTGCAGACACGGCTGCCCTGCAGGAAGTGGCCATCACAATCAATCCCTCTGAAAACATCACGAGGAACAAGGTGGATAAACAAAATGACATCCAAATCCAGGTTTCAAAGTGCTGTGCTTAACTGTAACATCACTGTGGTCTCCATCTGGCTACATATTTATGAAAAGTCTACTGCACATGCATGCCCACACATGCTCACTGTACAGTACACACATTAATAAAAACACACACACACACACACACACACACACACACACACACACACACACACACACACACACACACACACACACACACACATATATATAGGCTCAGGACACGTCTGCCAATATATACTCCTCAAATAAGCCCCAACCTGACAGAGCAACATTATGTATAATTACATTCTGCCATATGGCCATGAGGACACTTGGCCAACAGGCTCTGAGGAGAAAACAGGCTCACTCCTATTGCCACGCTAAAGAATAAACATTCGATAATATTGCTGTGGATTCATTTTCCCTTTCATTGATTCATATTTCTGAGCACTGCTGCAGGGCTTCCTATTAAAAACCAGAACCCAGGTCAGTGTGGCTAGACAATATGGACTTCACTAATGATGATCAGAAAAAAAAATTTGTGCCTGCGAACAGCAGGAGGTAAACAGCATTGTGATACATAACCGCTGGAAATTACTCATTGATTTTACTTCCTGTTTTTCGGGGGGTGTTGCTGGAAACAATGAAACCGTGAAGCTGGACTGACAGATGTCTGTGTTGGACAAAAGTTGTGAGGAGCAGATGATGTTGCTCCTTTAGCTTTCAAGACATGCATTTAAAAACCAGCTTTAGTTCAACTGGCTGGTGTTTAAGAATGCAAGAGAACAGGAATAAAGGAGCCATGTTGTTTTGAAAAGAAGAATTAAAAAGTATCACAGGAACTCGTATGACAGCGTGAATCAGGCTAAGAGATATAAAAATCCAAGGTGTCATAATCTACAGAAGTTCAAATGAGAAATGATGCGATCAAAAATGGCCTCCATGGTAAAAACAGCAAAGGTTGGTTTCACATTTGGAACAACAAAAACATTGGACAATTTCTGAGTATTAGGTCAACCTCTGAATGGCAGTAACTCATGAATGTAACTAAATTAAAAGTTCTGTAGAAAAATGTGGACCAAAAATCCTCATATCAATGTAAAAAAAAACCCAACTAATTTCATCCATCCAACCATTTTCTTTGCACCCTTGTCCCTTAGAGGGGTCGGGAGGGTTGCTGGTGCCTATCTCCAGCTGACGTTCCGGGCGAGAGGCGGGGTTCGCCCTGGACAGGTCGCCAGTCTGTCGCAACTAATTTCCAGCTTCAATAATTGCTTCATGTCATATGCAGTCATGAGGTTTCAGGGCAGTTACTTCTTCACATATGGGTCACTTTTTTCCCCCACAAGAAAACAAAATGATTTTGTGAAAAACAGCATCTTATTTACACTTCCCCTGTTTTCTTCAAGAAGTCGATGAAACGATGCATCGTCCTGCTGGAAGCTGCCAACAGAACATTGTGGTAAGTAAAAGGATGAACATGATCATTAACAATGCTGGATTAGGCTCTGGTGTTTATGTTGTGTTCAACTGGGGGTAAGGGGCACAAAGTACCAAATTAATTAATATTCTAGATACCATTACACCGCAAACATTTACCGGCAGGATTTATTTTCTTTTTAACACTTGATTCTGACCCCACAATCTGAATCTTGCTGCTCAAATTGAACTGGTGTTGTTAACAAGCAAGTATAAAAAGGTGCATCTTATTATAGCTGTTATTAAAGTATACTATTTTAAGGAACATTTAATTGAGCTGTGGTTTAGATACCAATAAGAATGATGATCCAATGATTTCAGCATTTTGACCTGTGTGTTTGTGTTTAAACTATTGTGTTTTTGTTGAACTGGTCCAAGTCCATTGAATGCACCATCACTGGTATTCACTTCAATTCAAGTACTTACTTTAACTAAACCACTTTAATTCTGTTTTATTCTGTTGATGTAATTGCCTTAAGTACCTGTATATCTAAATCACAGATTATCTTCATTGGAGAGTCTTAATCAAAATATTACACACCTCTGTCCAATGAAGAGATATTCAAAGTTGTTTGCTTTCAGCAACTTAAAAGAAATACTAAAAAAATGAATAAGTTACCAACTTGGACGTTTAGCAGCTGCCCCATCCAGCAGAAAGGACACGGTGTGATTATTGGAAAGAATGAGAGTTTCCATCTGTGTAACATAATGAAAAGGAAATATTCATATTAGGGGAAAACAAACTATTGAAAAGCTGCTCATTAAACCTCATAAATAAATGCAAACCATCTTAATTAGTTTGAGGACCTTGGGTGCCTCTGAGCTCCTCTATCTTATTTTTGTCTCCTGCTGTTTGTTTGTTTTTTTTTGCTGCTGTTGTTGTTTTTTGGAAGTCCGTTTCCCTTTTCTGTCTCCTCCTACTGTCCGCCGCTGCCATTTGCCTCTCTCCTCTCCCATTCCCTCTGGTTTGGCTGTTTTCTCTCATGCTTCTTTCATCTCTGCACAGTCGACCTGATCCTCGCCTCTCTGGATGCTCCATTCAGAGGAGGGCGAGTGGGAGGATCAGACATACGGGTAGAGATGGGACCCTGCTGCCAGGTTTTGGCATTTTCTCTCTCTTTTGGAGTGAATCTTAGCTTTTGTCAATAGCGGAGAAAAACACAGAACTTTTTGACAATTTTGCGCAATATGTTAGTTTATACTTTTCTCATTCTCTGAACACTTTCGGATATTGTGTCTTATCCTTCGTACAGCTCTCATAAAAATATGTTTTCCGGTATTGATGATGCATTTTCTATTTTATTGCCCACAAATGTGCAGAAACTGAGCCGTATCAGTCAGTCAGCCGATCGGACTGTGTGTGTAGCAAGTTTCCTAAGTGCAGCTGTGTGTGCTTGGGCCTAGGGGCTTTGTTAGGCACAACATGACACATGCTGCTGTGAGATGTAGATTGGATACCCGTGTTGTCACTTGGTCTACCTGTTATTAGTTTAGGGACGCCTAATTGGTCTCCGGTCTACCTGTGATATCTTTATGGACCTCTAATGGGGCCTTTTGCTTAGAAAGGAGGATGAGAGGAACAGATAATTGGTCCTGAGGTGCTCCACAGACACACAGTCTCTCCTATGCTCAATATACAATTTAGCCAGATATCTTGCACCTATACGCTTTAACAAGGTGCTGCAAATCATGGCACTGTGTGCACAGCAAGGAGAATGTTGGCATTTGATTTTTTTAAATGTGTTTTTTTTTGGTCCAACTTAAAGCGACAAGAGGGGAAAATAAACACCAAGACAAAGGCCAGTAATGGGATTAAACAAACAGAGAGGAGCTGAGGGAGTGCAGAAAGCAGACTGTGAATTAAAATTTTCTTTTGTTATAATTACTGGTGGAAATTCTTAAAGCAGACAAAACAGGAGCAAGAGGATTTAATTTATAATAACAGCGATGTGTGTTTTTATGCTTGGTGAATCTGGTCAAAGATTTGAAAGGAATTCATACTGCATAGGTCTACCAAGATGGCTTCCCCATTTTGGAAAACTGAGATCATTCCTGCAAATAATTTTTTTTTCTATTATTGCTCTATTTCTAATCTGCTCACAAAAGTTTTGGATGCACTGAGTTGAAATATTAATACCTGATAGTTGCTGGTCCTAACCAAGCTCTGCCCTGGTGGCAACACAAAGTCCTTGCAGTGAAGAAACATTCACAAACATTCTGCCGTCAGACAGTTTCGCACTTCTTCTTTGCAAACTGGCAGAGAAAAATGTGTTTTTGCAAAAAAAATTTTGTTATTAATTTGTCTGTACTCCATGTGACAATATATATATAT